>QPEY01002076.1:12575-25042 GCA_014706445.1 Hydra viridissima | reverse complement strand
AAATTGTAACAAGACGTAATAACAAACTAGTTTTAAATCAAAATAAACAAACTCCTTTAGAAAGTCTCCCTGCAGTTGATAAATTTTATCATACAAAGTTGCCTTTACTCAGAAATGTTCTTGCACTTGTCTTTAACGAAGTCAACCATAAACTATCTTTTGAAAGTGCTGGTCGAAGAGTTGCAAAGTCAGTAGAAAGTCATAGGACAGAGCGTAATATCTGCACAATATCTTATCAGGCCGTTTTAAAACGTCTGGAAAGTGAAATCAATGAATATCGCTAGTTGAAAGGTGTTGACAAAAACAAGCAAATTGATAGTTTTTTAAGTAGATGCATTTCTATGAACGAATCACTAAAAAAACTTTTTGACATTTTCTGCTTTAATCCAGAACGTAGTGAAAAGCTAGAGAAGTTTTTCGGTATTTCAATGAATGCTGAAGACTACTCGTATCTAAAAAACATGCGCGGTAACAGAAATTTTACATGTCAAAATATTGATAAAACTTTCCATCAAAAAGTTGTTAATAAAAAAAAAAAAATGGAGAAAAAGATAAGAAATGAAACAGCAGTTTATCAGACAATGTACGTTGATAATGATGATAGCGAGTTAAGTAAATTGGAAGATGAAGATGAATTTCTTGAAAAATAATTAATAAAAAATGAATATCAGTTCTTTGAAAAAGACACTGAACCAATTAAAAAAAGGAGAGTTATGTTTGTTGATGTAAGTGAACCAAAACACCCATACATGACGAGATCAAAATCAAAATTAATGTTTGAAGATAGTTCTCACAATTCTTATGTTCCACCGATTGTGCCACATTCAAAAAACTTAGTCTTAAGTGATATCTACCATGCATGCGCAGAGTTAGATGGAGAAGGATTCTCGATGAGGGAAATGCAAATTGCTCTGAAAGTAATCGGCAAACGAATTTTTAAAACAAAATGGAAAATTCCAGATGAAACTGACCGTATATCAAAGTACGATAAAAAGAATTGTGAAGCTATTGAGAACACATTTATTGATTCTAACACACACCCAACACGCAGTGCCATTCATAAAAAACTAAAACAGATGCACGCGTATTCTCTTGGCTTGATTGCAGACAGTTGTTCAAGCTAAAAATAGTGGCGATATAATAACTCACGCAACTGACTATACCACTCAAAAGTATGTTGGGACCTTTGCACATTCTGGTTTACATATTAACCGAGAATATTATTTTCCTTTGCCTACATTAGCAATTGCTTCAGGAACTACAGCAAATATTGCAGATGGAATAAAAACAACATTCGAAATGTTACAGGAAGCCTCAAAATACACCTCAGAAGAACTATACCAGAAGGTAGATGTTCATATGACTGACAGTACTGTTCATAATATAGGAATATCTAAAATCACAGTTGACATACTCGATAGAGAAATTCCTGCTGGTCAACGGTTTTGCACTTCACATACAGCTTTAGGTTTTGACAGAGCTTTTGAAAAGTTCTAAATCAAGTTGAAAATGAAATGAATATGGATGACCTTTTCAAAAGCTTTCTGTTAGATATATCTATTAACAAAAGTACGGAAACGTTGTCCTTAACCTTTCTCTCATGAGTAATAAACTTGTTTGGTCCGAGTTTTATTCAAAAACCATGGAATTATCATAAAGAATTTAAAACTTTTATGCAGCGTAAAAACAAAAAATTTTCTTTTTCAATTTAAAGATGTTCGATTTGAATGTCTTTCGAAATGTTCTTCTGTAGTTTGCTTTCACTGGGATGACTTTAAGGAGTTTTTAGACCAACATCAATATATTACAAATAAACTTGCTTGTTTAGTCCGATATTCTATGAATTTTGATTACATTATAGTTACTTTAGTCGTGGTAGTAGCTTTTGGAATGCAAGTCATTTCACCATTTTTCTGTGAAACTAAAGGTAAAACCACGCATTCTAAACGGTAAATATTCTTTAGCAAGATGCATTCAAGCTTATCTAATGATGTCATAAATCAACAATTCTTTGAATTTAAAGAGCCATGCGTTTAAGGAGTATCAAAGAGACAATTTGAAAAACTCATTAAAGAAGATTATGGCTTAAAAGTTGTGGATGTAGTTAGAAAATACGCATCAAAGAACTTCGATGATTGGATTATTCTTGCAAATATAGTTCGACAAAGTTTAGCTATAGTTCTACAACACCAAAGAGGAAAGCATTATGGGTTTGGAGAAAGAAACAATGATCGGTTACCTGATGAGTATTAGGTTTTTAATCAAGTTGTTGGAGTTGATAAAACAGTTACAAATAATATTGAACTTGAGCGTCAGTGTGGAACTCATAGCAATCTAGTTCGAAAAAAACCGTCACTTTCAACAGTTTCACGTGGTAATGTTCTGAAATATTCAAATAAATTAAGAAATGAAGATTCAAGTAATTTAGAGCTATTTCGGAAAATGGGTCCTATTGTTAGAAAATTTGAAAGTATAGAATATAGTTGCAACCAGCAACAGATTCAGCTGAGACAAAGCGGCTTAACTAAAAAAGAACAACAACCTTTACATCAGGCGTCCAGGAGAAATTCTATTTTAACTTGTTTAAAACTACAAGGCGGCCCATTTACTTGTGGATCAGATGTAAGTGAATATATTGAAAAAGAGCAAGATCTGATAAAATGCCAAAAACGATTGAAGAATGAACTAATTTATTTTAGAGATACAAGTAGGTCATTGCCGCGGAAATCAAATCTATTTAAAATCATGATTTTTGATAAAAATACAAAAAAGCGCCGTCTTATGTCTATCGAAGAATATGCTACTAATTTGAAGGTTCTACTTGGAAAGTCATCACAGCAATCCACAATCACCAACGATGACTTCCACAAAGTTATTTTGCACTTTCAATAGAGATCGAAACAAATTATTATTAATTTTAGATGAAGTACAATGTCTAATTTTTTGTGTTATTTATAACTAGGCATAATGATTACATATTTTATTAATAAAATGAAAAAAAAATTTACTATGTGTTTTACATTGCTTATATTTGAAAATAATAATGATTTCATTTAACAGTAAATTTTTTTGTAAAAAAATTCACTTTTTTAAAAATTGAAGTAAAAGGCTAAATATTGATAATGTTGTAAAAAATTTGTGAAATTCGAAATCAGCATAAAAATTAATTAAGAAAAAGCGGTTAAACTACAAAAAATCTAAAAAAAGTTAATTTTGGACCTCCCCGTATTTTTATGTCAAATTGTTTCCAGAGCTCTCCTTTTGGTCCGATTATGACGTATTTATTACTTTTAAAAGAAAAAAATGAGAACTTGCGAATTATTGGTAATAACCAAAAAAAGTGAATTAAGAATCAATATTTACCAAGCTAGCACTAAAATGCTTTCATTTTTGAAAATATCACATTTTTTAAAAAATGGCGAGGTTATATTATTTCACTACTCTTTTTTCGAAATATAAAAAGGTTCATTTTTCCTTAAAAATCGATACACCCTAATTTATATATATATATATATATATATATATATATATATATATATATATATATATATATATATATATATATATATATATATATATATATATATACATTAGGGTGGTTCAAACAAATAAAAGTTTGAAATGTTAATTTTAGAAATTTAGCGTCAGCCATGGCTTTTGCAGTTCCTTTTGATATTTTTTGAACACCAAGTAACTTTTCAGTGTTTTCACCTGTCACTAATATGATGCAAGTTCAGGTGTCATTAACTTAGCTAATTTTACTTTCTTTGGTGTGTGTGAGTTACATTTTCAGAATGGTAAGTGCTTTTTTCAATGCCTTTAAACTCAGGATATTCTTCTTCACTTGCATCATCCCCAAAATCAATTTCACCGCTTTCATCTGGTTTCTTTAAATTAAGAATAGATTTTGTTGAAGTTTCTTTTTTTTTTTTCCTCCTTACTTTTCCTCTCCTTTTCTTTGGCTCTTCACTTAGCAATTTTTTCTTCTTTTTTTATCAACTTTTAATCTACTGATAACATATAACCTTTTCTTCCAACTCTCTGTGCAGATAAAAACTGTTTATCTTGCTCTATTGACATATTCTATGTATTGTATCTTTATTTTGCCGGTGATGATGAAAAAATCTTCATAAAGTTTGTTTTGTTGAAGGAAATTTACTTGCTAGTTTTATTTCTAAAGTAGGACCAATCAACCATATTAAGGACTTACTTCAAGTATGTTTTTTCATTTCAACATTTATATTGTTTACCATTTTCTAGAAAATAATAAAATAGAAATAAAGTGTAGAATTTTTCTAGAAAATAATAAAATAGAAATAAACTCATTTGGCTGTTTAAGATAACAATTAAAAAAATAGACATTTAAAGTTTTACCTCTAATTCGTTAACTGAAATACAAATCCTTCAGTAAGTCTGAATAGTATCAACAAAATGTACTATAAGACTTATAAATGTTATATGTTTTTAGAAGGTTATTGTCTAATTTAATTTAAAAAGTACTTTTTAAATTAAATCAGACAATAAAAAATTAAAAGTTTAACAAGCATTTCATTAATAAAAATGAGTATAAATATTTATAAATAATACTCACTTAATTTCTATAGTGCTTGAGCAACCTTTAAACTTGATCCAAATTGAGAGATTTTTGGTAGTTTTGTTTTTTTTGATGATTGTCACCATATGCAAGGTTTTAATATGAACATTTTAACAAAAAATACTTTTAGCATATTATTAATATCTTATACTTGATATTATTAATTGAAGTATAAAACAAATACCAGGAAATATCTTTTTAAATATCTGCTATGTCTCTAATAAATATTTCTTGTAAATGTTACTTTAATTAAATTTAAACTCTTATTTAAGGAAATAGTTACTTAATGAAAATTGTTCTGATTTTCATTAAGAAAAAATTTGATTTTATATTATAAAATAATTTTATATCTTCCATTCTTCCATTTTAAAATATTCTTGCGTATAAAGTGGTAATTTTTTAGTGGCGAATGATGGAAAAACAAGTCACTTACTTAGTTTATGCGGTACTATACCTATTCAATTTAAAGGTAAAGATATTTAACTGATTAGATTATTTCAAATTTTTCAAAAGAATGTTTTTCAACAGATACTAATAATCAGAAAAATATAAAACTTGAAGCTTGGGAGTTCCATGGAAATTCATAATGCCTAAGGAATGATCACTACTACATTCGCTCATGTCATAAGTTTTTTATGTTTACACTTCAAAAATTCTTAATTTCGTATTAATTCATAGTTTCTATGGAAATTAATAAAAATGGCTGCTTATTATGGCTAAAATAATTTGAAAAAGTTATTAATTTTTTTTTTTTCTGTTTTCTTTTTTACTAAAAAGTCAGATTACTTTTTAATTTTAAATTAGGTAGCACTTATAACATTCCCATAAAGATTTGGCTTCCTCAAGGATATCCATTTATTGCTCCATTTGTTTACGTTGCTCCAACAAGTACAATGTTCATTAAAAGTGGAAAATATGTTGACCTATCTGGTCGAGTTTATATGCCTTTCATAAGTGAATGGAGCTATGTAGGTTTTAAAATAACTTGTTTAAAGCTCATTTTTATTATGTCAATATTTTATCGCATTTAAACTTGGAACTTCTGTGAATTTTTAAAGTCTTTGAAGTTACAGTTTGTTTAACAGTTAATAGTTTAAAACTTTTACCACTAAAAGTTTTCTAACTTAAAAAATATTGAATTTTCTTTCTTGTTTCAGCCAAGATCTAACTTATCACTTCTAATTCAGAAAATGTGCTCAATATTCAGTGCAGAATGCCCTGTATATTCTAAATCTGCTCCATCTGTTGGCCAACTACAAAACTACAATCCTCAAACAACAGTTAATCAAACATACCAGCAAGTTCAATTCTCTCGTATGCCAGCAATTAATATGCCAACTCCTTATCAACCAGCTCAGCATCTAACAACACAAATTTACCCTAATATTAGTGGTGCTGCCAATGAGTTAGTTATACACGTGTTTCTACACACTACCCCAGCACAAAACGGGCACTAAATCTTAACTCATTTTTTAAAGTTAAAGATTTGGTCGAAATATTACATTGGTTCTTAAAAATGTTTTTCTCAATGAGTTTTTATTATAACTTAGTTTGTATAGAATTTGTATTATAAATTTTTATAATAACTCATTATTTTTAAAGTTTAGCACTTGTTGCCATGAGCTTTTGATAAATAATATTTTTGTAATATTTTGTAATTATTAATATGGGAACTTTCAGCCAAACTTTTGTTTAGTGTAAAATTATAAGAAAATTCCGAAATGAAATTTCCCCAACATTTGAAAATATTATATTTTTGGAACATTTAATTCTAATTTTTAAAATTATTTGGCCTTCAGCATCAACAAAAGATGACATTGTATATTACAGAACCGTCGAACAATGCGACCAGATGATTCTCCTATCAAACTCACTCCGATCGGAAATCACTACCCGCTGAAGTATGCGTATTGCTACTGCAAGCATCATTTCGTAATTTCCGCCAATTATTAAGTATTGTTTGCAAAAAAAGAGACTATTAAGGTTAGTGTCACTAATAATGAGGGAAACTGCTTTGACAGTAACAACAAATTTTATTTAGGTTTCTTTATATTACAGTACAACACACTGAGTTTGACTATAAAACCTCAGAATTTAATCAGAATAGCTGTACTACATTCTATAAGACTATTTGAATCTAATGTCAAAAATAATCTCATCCAGTGGTGTTAGCTTCGACCCACATTCCAATTTCGGTAGAATGCCACTTTCTTTGTTGTCGCTTGTTTGATGCTGTCCCAAAAGTCCCACAGCTAAATAATAGATTTTAAGTTTGTAACATTTTACAACATTGATTACATCCTATACTATAACATCACATTATTGCAGTGTCTTGCACCATCTACACCATGGGCAATAAGTCACCTTTACTTTATTAAAGTATTGCCAGGCAACTAAAACTATTGTCTGGCAACTTTTATTTTAGTAAAACTGACACAAATTTGCCAACACACTCATTGTGTGAACGGTGAACGAGGGTCAATACGATAAGCTTGGCTGCTGCAAATGCGTTTAACACACCTGAAGCTACACTTCGTTGCCGCTTCAAAAAAAATGAAAGTATGAGGATAAATTATATTATTTTTTATAGGCTTTAAGAAAAATATTTTGTATTTTCCTCCTGATGGGGCGTAAACGCTTGTTATCGTTAATTTCTACGTTTAGTATTTGGTAGTTTCCGTTTTTGTCTGTCTCTATGTTGTTTATGGCCACGTCTTTGTCTCGGAAGCATACGGCTGTCCCGTCGGTGTTTTCTTTTCCGGGTAAGAAAAGGATGGTCTCTGGCTATAGTTGTTCTGTTTCGTTGTATAGGTCTGGGGAGATATGTGTTTTTTGTAGTTGAATTATGTCATTGTCAGAGTGCCACATGTTGTGTTTTTTGCCTTCATCTCTGTCTACTTCTCATTCCTGCTGTGTTCATGGGCATAAGATTCTTTGTCATTTTTGTAGTTGGTTTTATTTGTGTAGGACGGTCTCAGTGGTGTTGAGTTTTGCTGCTCTTCTGCTTTCCGTTTGTGTTTGCTTCTTGTATAGGTCTTTTGTTCTTAAGGTGGTAGTCTACCTTTAAACCTAAATCCTAGAATTTTGTATAAAAAAACCCAATTTTTGGCTGCAATATAAAAAACCTTACAAAACTAAGGAATTTAAATTTAAATTTTCAAATTTGGTTTTGGAGCACTGTTTTTTGGTCCGCGGGACCAAAAACAGTGCATTTACGCTGCGATATATAACTCAAGAACGATCAAAGATACAGTTCTGGATTTTTTTGCACATTATCTAATAAGGAAGTTGAATTGGCTGAATTAAGGAAAAAAAATATTATTAAAAAGTTTTTGTTAAAATGATAATTCAAAATGGCAGCAAAATTTTGACTCAAAATACAGATTTTGATCCCAATTAACTAAAGAACCAAAAAAGTTAAAACAATTTTTTTTAATTCAGCTAATAGATTATATATAAAAGAATCAATGTAAAAAATTTCAGGTCCATAGCATTTAATTGAGAAAAGTTATTTATCGCACCGTTTCAAAAAACCTTATTTTGAGAAAAACAAAAAAGAAAAATAAAATCCAACTCTTTAAGTCTAATTTAAGCCAAAAACTCACAAATTGCATTAACAAAGCATTATTTTTGAAAAACAAACTGTTTCAAATCATTATTGGCTTTAGAAATGTTTTTTTAAGACTTCAAAGTTTAAAAACCACTTTAAAAACAAGAAAAGAATAAAAATACATAAAGCAATAAATTAGTAAATTGTAAATTAGTAAAACGCTATATATAATAATGTAGAAAAAATCGTATAATAACGTAGAAAAAAATAATTTAAAAAAGACCAGTCTCATATACCATTCCTTCCATTTCTTCATAGGTATCTGCAAATCCTTTACGCTGAGCTCTTTTTTTTTTCCCTTTAAGCTTGACTTTCGGAGTAGACTTAAGATTCATATTAGCGACTCTTACAAAATCTTTATTTGTGCAAAACTCTTGCGTAAATTTTCCATTATAAATATTTAGCATAGCAAATACATTTAAAACTCCATTTATTCCCTCATTAAAATTTATGATTGCAGATGAAACACCAATTTCTAATGTGTCTCTAGCAACAAAAATATCCTTCGGACATCTTTTCCAAATAAATCCATTTAACGATTAATTGTTGTTTTGTGTTTGCCCATGCAAACACTTACTTAGTAAATCATCATCACTTAAACTAAGAAAAATTGGTTTTATTATGTCTCTTACAACAATGGGTAGTCCTGGTTTTTCTTTATACAGGGCTGTACCATTTATTTTATCAGACTGGTATTTAAACCAACTTTCAGGAGTTCTTGGACACATTTGGTGGCGACTATCTAATGTAAGTGTATCTGAGCAATGGTGAAGTACTGCACCAATTGCTTTTTTTAACTGGTAAACTGTTCCACCATTACATTGATGTACTGCAATTCCAAAATAATTTTGAAGTTTATTAACTTCTTTTTCGGTAAGACGATTTTTTCCACCAAGTTGTTTCCCATTAGACAATTTTAGTTTATAAGTGGCTTTAGATTTACAAAGTCTGCTACCAACTCTTTTTTGTATGTGTCCAACACATTCTAACTTTTGGAACATAAGATTTTTGTATGGATTACATTTAGCAACTTCTAGATAAGATTTTGAGTCACCGTCACCAATATAATAAGCATAACGTAAATTTCTGTCTGACTATGATGATTTAAAACATTTCCAGCTGCCTCCATTGCGCCTTATGAGCTCTTATGGTAATGCTACATTAATATGTACTAAGAAACTCATCATATTCATCAGTGCCTTTCTTTGTTTCCCATTTATCACATTGATGGCATACTTTAGATTTAATGCGGTAGTCAATGCATTTTCCAGTATCGCTTGAAATTATAGTTGCAACACCATTTAAAGAAGAGAATCCTCGCTATTCCCAGGTGCCATCACATGAAACTGTAATATGTCTTGTTCTCACCAAGACCTTGCTTAATCTCAACAGCTGCTTTATTCATAAAGTTTAGAGCAACTTGCTTCTAAGCCACTAATATAATCCTTTGAATATCATGAAATGTTTTTTATGCATTGCTGGAGGTAAATTCATAAAACCACAAAAGGTTTTTAAAGCAGCATACCCCTTTCCTATTTCCCTCATAGCAATAATGGATCTCATATTTACATCTGATTGATATTGTCCACGAGATTCATCATCAATTTCTTGGCTAGTGTAAACACTTTTACTCCATAAGCAGACTGAGGCTGTACATGTAAACTCTAATAAAACAGACAGTCCTTTCTTTCTTGATAAATCTGTTGAAATTTCAATACTCCTCGATTGACATTCAGGGCACATAGCAATTTCATCTATGATACTTTTTAAAACAAAGCTATCCAACATGATGTAACAGTGTGGAAAATTCGATTTGTTATTAGGTAATGAAGTTCGTTTTGTTGATACTGTTGTTGCTTTATGATTTAATAATGAAAGTTTCTTTGATGAAGTTGAAGCATTTAAATTACTTATTGAAGGTATGTTATTAACAAGACTATTTTCCGAGTGAATCTTGGGTTCAGGAGCTTTAAAAAAACTTTTGCCATGAAAACGTCGTTTTTTGAAAATTCTTGATCCTCCTGCCTTTCGTCTTTTTCCAGCATCAAGTTTTTTATTTTCCATACTTATTATTTTTTTTCTAAATTTGAATAATAATCATAATCATCTAACTGAATACACAAGTAGGACTTCTAGCACGAATCAAATAAATTATAGTAAATTAAGAACTATAATAATATATAAATACAAAATATATCTGCCAGCAGCAAAAGCATGCTTCTATTAAATCTTTTCGAATATATTTCAAGTTATACTTTTGGTTAAACTTTAAAACTACATGTGGATGTCCTGGATTACTTTTAGATGCTTACCAATAATTAAAACAAGTTCAGGTAGGCTTCGTTTTTAAATTTTTTTAAAGATCCGACTTAATTTTTTTCCTTTTTAAAATCGTAAAATTTATGCGATTTTTAGAAAAAAAAATTATACCACCTATATCTAATGATTAAATCATATAAGTTGTAAATATTTTTTTGAAAAACAAATATCACCATCATTTTCTACGTATATGATATTGGTTGAAACAGTACAACTTGAAATTTTTATGGTAGACTACCATCTTAAATGTTTCGTTTTTATATCCTCTGGGATTTCGTTTTTATATCCTCTATTTTTTTTTGTTGAGGTTTTCCATTCTCTGTTTGTCACTATTTGTTAGGATAGTCTTGCTTATCCTTTTCGCAGGTTTCAATAGATTTTTGCTAGGCTGGTAGTTGGTCTCCATGGGGGTGCTTGCAGAGGGGGAGTCAGTTGGAAGTGGTATTAGTGTAGTTGCAGTTGCTTCCGGTGCTTTCGGTGTTTGTGATGACTGTTCTGGGTCTTTTTCCATTTTTTCTATTGCTTGTTTGACTGCCTGGGATCTGGGGATCGGTGTTGATGATTTCTGTGTGTTCTCTTCTGTCTTTCCGTTTTGTGTGTCTGGTATGTTTTTGGGGGTTTCTGTGTTTTTCTCGTGCGTGTTCTCTGTGTTTTTGTCATCGTCCTCGTCTTGTGACATCTCGTCAGAGTCAGAAATACCGAGGTCTGCTAGGAGCTCTTATGTGTCTCGTGGTTTTTTTTTAGGCTTCGTGTTTTTCCCTCTGAAGTGTAGGTGGTGTAACCTGTTGTCTATTTTAACTGTAGGTGGTATTGTGTTTATATCTACAGTAGGAATGATGTGAATCTCCGTCCGTCTTTTTTGACTGTTGCGGTTGTAATATCCCTATGCAATATTTATTACCTTACTAAAAGACTTAAGTAACTCGTAGATCTCCTAGCTTAGTACCGATGTGTCCGTCTTGATAGTAATTAGTAACACCTGGTTCCTTCTGGATTTGATATGTGTTTTCTGTATGTCTCCTGGTAAGTTAAGTCCTTTTAGTACAATCTCTTAAACTTCCTCTTTGGATTTAAGTTCGACTGTGTGTTGTATGGATGTTACACATCCTGGGCGGATTACCTTCTGAATGGCTAACTGTATCTCTCCCAATTTCCTTTCAATCCCTATAGCGGTTTGATCTTGTGTATATGTTGTCGTTTGGAAAATACTAGCGTGGATCTTTCGTTGCTTTTTTCTCCGCTGTATTTGTGTATACTGTGATTTCAGGGCTTCTACGAAAGAAAGCACTGACCCGTTTTTTTTGTTTACAGACGTCTTCTTTTGAAGGTTTTGGGTCAGTACTTTTACTTTCGCTTGGGTTTGGAAAATGTAGTTGAGCTGGAGTGTTTTCGGCATTTACTTGTTTTTTCCGAACTTCTACTAGCTCCATGCTCATTTTTGAGGTAGTTTTTAGGTAGTGTTGCTATAGGAATGTTTTAGATTTTTGTCAAAAGAAATCAAGAAAAAACTCTGCGAACGAATTCGACTTAAATAAAAAAATGATATACAGCGAGCTGTATAACTTTAGAATCTTATTTAGGAGATAAAGCTGGATAAAAAGGTTTTGTAGCAAAGTCTCCAATACAGAGTAAGTTTTAAGTGAAAAAAAATTTCTTGCAGCCATCTCTGAGAAGGAGAAAATGATTTTGAGGAAAAGTTAGTCTCTCTTACGTGGGGCGTCTTTACGTCTTCACAGCAAGTAGAATTCAATAACCATCGCAATAAACAACTAAATATTGTATTTTGCAACCTCAAGAAAATATATTACAAAACTACTAAAATCAATTATAAGATACTACTCTTCAGCTATTGATATTTTGAGTCTTCCGGAGAATGCCTTGCAGACTGCCGCTGGCTCTTTTTTGGGAAGAACCAGTAGCGCGTCGAATCTGAGTTTGCCCCCA
>QPEY01002075.1:84046-113509 GCA_014706445.1 Hydra viridissima | reverse complement strand
TTCTGTATATATATATATATATATATATATATATATATATATATATATATATATATATATATATATATATATATATATATATATATATATATATATATATATATATATATATATATATATATATATATATATATACCCAGTGGGCACAAGGCGCGTTGAAAGCGTCTAAAACACGTATTAAAACGTTTTAATACATATTTTAGACGTTTAAAACACGTCTTGTGCCAACTGGGTATATATATATATATATACATATTTATATATAGGTGTAGGATTTCAAATCATCAAAGAAGTAACTATTTGCTTCTCAATTGATAAGTATAATCTATATACTCTAATAAAATTTCCTTGAAGATAATGTAAGAAAATAAGGAGAAACTAAAGACAGCAGTTAAATTTGAACTTTTTTTTAAAGTTATTTAAGGACTTTTAAGGAGATTTTTTTTATTAAGGATATTTAAGGTTTATAAGGAGGAGTGGGAACCCTGGTTAAGTTTAGTTTAGTTTAAGCATGTAATTTTAGTTTAAGCATGCAATTTTAGTTTAAGCAAGCAATTTTAGTTTAAGCAAGCAAAGATTTTCGTTTAACCATCTGTTGATATTTGATCAAAATCTGGTACGATATCGTATCCGATTATGATCAAATATAATATAATACGTATTTTTGATAAATAAGTAGTATTAAACTGGAATTCGAAGCTTAAAACTAAATGCGTATTTTTCTGGTATCAACGGCGTTATGTTATACGCGATTAATACTCCGAGTATTTACAATACTAGATATGCCGACTGGGATGTTACCAACTTTCTTTCTGCCTTAAGGGTCATTGAGCAATAATTACAACTTGCCAAATCTGCAACAATTTTATAAACAAATCTTTGATTTTTTTTTGTATTAATGATCTCAAACTTTTAAAGGAGTTTCTTGGTGTTAAAAATAAAGTATTCTTTTAAAATCATTTAATGAAATGGTTTCATGTCATTATTAGATGATTTACTAATTGTAAAAAAAAAAAAAAAAAAGAAAAGAAAAAAAAATTGAAGAGTCATTGAATAAGTCCTTTTTATTGCTTAATGATTCTGACAAACCCATGAAATAACAGCGTTTTAATATTACTGGTTTAGTTTCTCAATTAAATAATCAACTGCTTGGTTGGGTAAAATGACTAAAGCACTAATAACCAAAAGAAGAATGTGAGTCACAGCGAATTCTAATTTTGCTAAATATTGCTGCTAATTTCTAATCTTTTGTAAGATCCTCTTTTTTTTCAATTTACAAAATTTGTTTTCACGATAAGTTTAGGCTGAAATATGCTCATAGGATCGACTTCAGATCTTGTAATAAGATAAATTATAAATTGGAGAAAAACTCTATGATTAAATTAATATTGAAAAGCAAAAAAAAGAGGATCGGCACCCAAATAAGAAAATATTGCTTTTCTTAAAGCAAGAGAGGAAGCCGACGTAGATATAAGTACGTCAGAATTCTGTAAGGAGAAGATTGTTTTTTTATGTTAACAACGAACTACTATTGACTGAGAATGAGAAAAACTTCTCAAAGAAGAGTTTTCAAGTGAAACCGTTTTATTTAAAAAAAGTATTCATTTATCATTTATGCACACATACACTGTTTTATCTGAAGTAGGTTATTTTCTTTTGCAAAGAAAGTACAAGTTGTTGTTAATCAGCTATTATATTAAAAACAAAAATATCAATACATATATAAATAAAGCCTTTTAAAGACCACAATTACAGTATTATTTTAAAAAGTTTTACAATTTTATAAAGAACATAATTATCTAAAAATATATTACTCTGTGTACCTATGAAAAATACCATTTTAAGTATAAAATATAAAAATATGAGCAACTTTCTCTTGACTGTAAATCGCTATACTTTCCCATTATATTTTGGAGCGTTTTTAGTGTATCTAGAAGATAGAATATACCTCAGAGCGTTTTTAGTGTATTTAGAAAATAAAATATATTTTTTTAAAACCAAAGCCTGTTAAACATTACACCATCTTTAAAGTTTTTTCTTGTTAAACAAATGTATGGTAATTACAAGTACCTCCATTGACTTTCGGAAGTTTGTTCAGAGTGGTTATCTACCTCTTCATTTTCTCCCTTAGTAAAAGTAGCATCTGAGGTTTCCAAAGGTTTTTTACCGTGCTTTAATCGAATAGAATTAATAGTAGATAACGGATAATTACCAGACTCTAAGTACTTTAATACATATTCGTCAGCATCAGTGATAACAAACCTGTGTTTAAAAATTTCCACTATTGCTCCGATTGCAAAGTCTGACGGTGTATAAAATTGCGGAGATTCAACATTTGAATCTGGTTTATGAACACGAGTGCGTTCCAAAAACCTTCCGCCTATTATTCCAGAATTTCGCTGAGATTTCTCGTAAATGGCGATCATTTCATCAGAGAGATAGTAAGAAATTATGAACCGCCGTAGCTTATCTTCAGCATGGACAGATTTCTAAAAAAAAAAAAAGTATAACGCTCTTCTGTAAAAATTATTTGTGGCGCTCTAGCTAATCATGAGATAAGTTAAAAACTTCGGTGCATGAGGAACGGTGAGTTTTATTAAAAATATCAACAAGTATTCCGTATGTAAATATACCCAATTTTTTTTTAAAGAAAAATTATTTGCTGAAAAATAGCTTTAAGGATGGGATTTTCTTGTAAGGATTCAATTTTATATTTAAACTAATAGAGCAAATTACCATAACTGCTTCATAACGTAACACCTTGTTTGCATTTTCTAGTAGTTTGATAAAATCTTTCTTTGGAGGTTGGGGTATTAATGATAAACATGATTGCAAAGAATCTTCTAATGATCCAAAACCATTGTAAGGAGGGATCTCCTAGAAAAACCACTCAAAAATTCAAAAAACAATTCAAAAATGAAGAAACAAGAGCAGAAAAAGTAATAACATTCAAACAAATATAAATTTTTTTTGACGTTTTTTTTTAAAAAAAATTAAAACAACTCTAATCAATAGATAAGATTTTGATTGGATAACTCACCTTTGTCTTTATATCAGCTACCTTTTGAGTTACATCCAATGGTGTAAAGTCATGAATATTGAAATTTTCCCTGTAGTACGACTTTGTAAAGTTATCACAATCATAAAGTAAAAAACGACGACCCAAGATAAACAATGTCTCACCAACTTTAAAATGCCTCGGTTCAAACCACTCAGTTATTTCATGTTCAGATAACTCCATACAAATTGCAGGGAAAGAAGCTAAAAATATGTTTAGTTTATGTAAGATTTATTTCTCTACTACTATGGAATGCCTAAACTATTAACTTTTGAAAAAAGCAATTAGCAATATATAATTTTTAACTATTGTATTTTGTAACTAAACATTATTATTCAGTAATTATTACACTTAACTAGTGGCATAAAAAGATATTACTGGTGATTTATATTAATCGAGTTTACTCTTACTGTTTATTTTAGAATAAATTAAAGAAACCTTAAATACTAATATGTAAGATAAAAATTACAATAACCTTTACCTATCCTTAATCAAAAAGCAACAAATTGTGATAAAAAACTTAGTCTTATGCAAAAAATAAGGTTTAAATAAAAGGGGTTTTTTAAGCTAATTTTTATTAGAAAAATATTTGTAATGAACAATAACAAAAAAAATTTTGTTCAACCAACAAAAAAAGGTTTACAAACCTTTTTTTATTTGCTTATTTATACAAAATTTGGGAACAAAAAATGTTAGTTTCACAATTAAACCTCACACCAACACTCATGTTTAAGAAAATGAACCAGAGATTAGAATAAACCACTAGAACCCTTTTGACATTAGCTGACGTAAACTATCCTTTATCCTGGTGCAGATAAAGATTTATCAGTTAATTATCTATTTCCACTAGAGCTGTATTTGATGGGCAATTTAATACAAATTAAGCCCTAATTTAAAACAATTTAATACAAATTAAGCCCAAGAAATAAAAAATAATTTTCCCTTAAATTGAAGGCAAAAAGAGCTAAACCACAGCTAAAAAGAAATTGATGTGTCTCACTTAAAAGTACATCTGCTTTCAAAACATGCTATATCCTCTGCAACTAATAATAGCATGAAGTGAATATAAGTTGTGTGCACATTTGCAAATTACATGGGTTTGATATCAAGACTGTTGCAATGATTATTTGTGCTTGATATAATACTAGTGTTTAACAAAACAGTAGAAACACATAGAATATGCAGCTTGAAAAACTAGAATCATACAGGCAAAACAAAGTATACTACCATTGTATGGTCAAAAGTTGGGCAAAAGTTTTAAGTCAATTATCAATCGTTTTCTTAAGGATGATAAAATAGTCAAACTTCAGGCAGCAAAGCAATGTCTAGTATTTTGCAGAAACTGTTTCCATTCTTGTGAAGGTCATAACCATTGGAAACATAAAGAAAAACCCTTCCAGTTGACACAATCAGCTGTTTATATTAAAATTAATAAATTAATACTACCTCCGTTCCACAATAGTTGTCACATTTCGATACTTTTAAAAAGTTGTTTTTGTTTGATATCATGATATTTTCCATACCTGTTAGTATGGAAAATATCAGGTATTATCAAATAAATGATATTTTCCATACTAACAGGTATGGAAAATATCATGATATCAAACGAAAATATCTTTTATAGGATTACTCATATAAATAAAGAAAAACATAGAAGAGAAAGTTGACTCCCCATAAATTTAAAATGTAATGCTGAAGCCGTGGAGAATACAAAAAGTTTTTTAAATATTGAAATGTTACTACTGTTAAAAATGACAGTAATAATTTAATTATTGTAAAGGAGCATGTTGAAAGTGACATTTATTTACTTATTGTAAATAGGTTTTGTTAAATGTGGCATTTGTAACTTAATTATTGTTATTATTGTTAATGGTTAGTTTATTGGTGGGTGCTCTCCACAGACCTCTTTTTTATTATACATTCTGTTGGTGGAGCAGCTTAGGCACTACTCTTGTATTTTGTACTAGTTTAAATATATAGTCTCTCCAAAATAAAAAGATCGTTTTCAATACTTGAGATTTTACAACAACTATACAATTTACAAAGAACTTATTTCTGACTCACAATTTTTATTTCACCTATTGATCACCTATTTTTAAGTGCCCAAGCTTGTTAGAAAGCTTTGAGTAACCCTTTTCAACAAGCTGTTACTTTTAAAAATTGGTCTAATACATGCAAACTCAAACCTCTAGGTTTGAATTCCTGAGAATTATTTAAGCAATATCATTGCTGATTCAATTGTACAGATTCAATTGTTAAAACGACATTCAATACAATAGCCTATAACACTACTTTCCTAGATGGAGAATTATCAGGACATTCAGTCACATTTAAGAGACCAGAAGCCATGCACAAAGCTAGATGAGTGGCAAAACTTATCTACTCAATTAAAATCTATTTGTTTGAGCATAAAATTCAGAGACAGCCTGCAGGTACCATAACCACACAACACCAAGTCTCAAAGGTGAGGAAATTTGCTTACTTATACTTCCTGGTGAATGAGATGCAATTCAGCAGTAGATGCAACATGGAACAACTTAAAACTATATCAGTCACTTTTGAGGTACAAAATGGTAAACAAAATAGTTTCAAAGAGTGAAACTAAGGCTCTTAGTCTGTATCTTAGGTATTTAATATCTAAAATGATTACACTTGCTCTCTTTAGCAGTAAGTTTACAGCAGAAGAACATTATGTTCTTGTAGATCAATTGCAGAAGGTCAAACCTGAAATGCATCTAAAATCACCTAGGACAAGGTTTGGTGTAGGATTCGGCAAACCTTGTCCTAGGTGATTTTAGATAGGTGACGGAAAGATACCAGGGTTGGGGTCGTTACCTTTTAAAAATACTTAAGTAAAAAGTAAAAGTACTGACTGTAAAAGTAACGAAGTAAAAGTAAAAAGTCTTGCTAAACAAAAATACTTAAGTAAAAGTAAAAAAGTACAGTATCTTGATAGTACTTTTTAGTTACAAAGTAAAAAGTACTTTTGCGCATTGCAAAAATAAACACATCAAGCACTTACATACAAAAAAATAAGTTTATCTATAAATCTTTTTTTTCTTGGAATAAAACAAATATATTAATTAACATTATTCAAATAGATTGGCAGGTCTACTACAACTTTCCATTGACACGCAATAGCAGTTGCTGTTCAAAATGTTCATCTGTCATTCTAGTGCAGTTTGGCATGAACACTTGTCCTGCTATACTATACATACTAAATAAATGTTCGCAGGCTGCACTTGCTGGCAAAGCAATGTTCAGTTCAAGAAAGACATTTTTCAACAGTGGAGAGCCATGAAGATCATCGAGTGATGAACTAGTGCTACTAATGTATGTTGAAACAATATTATTTGCAGCAGTACTAGTGTCATAAGATGATCTAAATTGAAAGAAATCGTCTTTAATTTCAGACATGGCTGCTTCATCTGCTGAATTTGCACTAGCAATGTCACTACTTTTAGTCAGCTGTTGCTACTGTCGAATCTTGTTCTCTAAGAATTCCAGACCAATTTTTTTTGTTCACTGTCTTTGATCCAAACTGTCTTAAATTTTGGATGGACAATTGCTGCTGCTATTAACTCAGCATTCATAATATACTGACTGAATCTGCTATCTATGGCAGCATCAATTTTTTCCACCATTGGCTTGCAGCACTGGATTGAGCTGCTGCGAAGAAGGAACTTCATTTTTTCTTTCAAAGTCATTGTAGTTGGCAGCAGGTATGCCATGTAGACCTTTGTTTCACACTGCAAGATATCTAAAGCTTGAGCAAGAGGCTTCATAACAGAGACATACTCCGCAATAAATGCTACTTCAGCTTGTCAAAACTGTGGCAAATCAAGGTTGTCACAAACGCCATTCATCGCATCAATTCCTTTTTCAGTTATCAGCCTGTTCATGCGTTCCATAGACATGTACATTGAACTCCATCTCGTCTGATTAGGAACAACAAACTGTAGTCCAAATGATTCATTAATAACTTCTGCAAATTTATTACTTCGTGACTGCTTGTTCCATAACGCCTGACATTTTGCAAACGTCGATTGAATAATCTTTTTAAAGGCTGCATCATAGTCAGCAGTTGCAACATCATGAGTAACTATTAAATTCAAAGAGTGGCATGCACATCGCTGATGAGAGGGCAGATGATATTCAAGATCAGATGTTGAATTAGGTTTAGTAAGAATGTCATCAACACACACAAACTCAATTTCTTGCTCTTCATCTACATTTTTTGGTTCTTCTGAAGCATGTGAGGCATGAGGGCTACTAACTAACTCTTGTGAATACAGGTTAAATGCTTTACAAAAATTTGAACCATTATCAGTTGTAGTTTTTGTGGTTTTATCTTGAATGTCAAATTCTGAGTGAATTTGTTCTAGGACAGCTGCTAATGCATTATAGGTATGACATCCTTTCAAGTGTCGACATGCCAATACTGCTGATCCTCTCTTTAAAGTTGACTCTTCAATCCAGTGTACTGAGACACCAATGTATGACCGATGATGAGCTGACCAACAGTCAGTTGTAGTTGCAACAAAACGCTGTTTCTGTAACAGGCTAGTAACTTTCTGACGCATGACTTGGTAATGTTCACCAATTTATATCATGACAGATTTTCTACAGATAAGTGTTCAGTTTGGTGCCAGAGTAGTTATCAATTTTCTGAAACCAATCTTCTCAGTTGTGCTGAATGGCTGCAGGTCAGTTATTATATAATCAACTACAGATTTATCTAAAGTCTCCTGATATGCAATTTTAGAGTTTCTCACAAAGTTGACTGTTTGCTGAAACTTAACTTGTTGAGGTTGAATGCCCTGATCTTCAATCTTTCGCTTTCTGTATGCAATCAGTTTGTCATACTCCTTTATTTTAGTGGAATGAATTCTCAAAAGAAAGTCAAATTATAACTATATCAATATATAATACATAAATTTTTTGAATAACAAAAATAAGCATCAAATATATGACTTAAACATAAAAAGTGAAAAAAAACACAGAGAAAATTGTGCCAAACAATAAAAACCCAAAAACTAAATAATAACTTGTCATATTTTTGAAGGTTGCTGTATCCCAGCAAGATAAAAAATATATAACAACAACAGCAATAATAGACAAAAAATTAATCTAAAAAATTATATTTAACACACATGTGTTCAAAGGCAAGATAAAAAACATAACAACATCTCTATATTACAACAACCAACAAAGTAAGCTCACAATAGCAACCAACATCAACTCTGGTTTATAAAATAAAACTTCAGTTTATTTTTAAACAGTTGAAGCAAGTATACAACTACTGTACAAAATAAAAGTTGTAATAAAAATAAAACTGATCAAAACTTGCAACAAAAAACTTAAACGAACAACTAACTTATTTTGTAGATGATAAAATTCATTGTACTTTTTAATTAATTAATCGTTTTACACAACTAACTAAATAAAAATTACAGAAAAAAAATTATTAATAAATTCCAGAATATAAATATATTTAAAAAAAACTTATAGCAGTGTGTTGAAAAAAAGAAAAATTTTTGAAACATACTTTATAGAACAAACAAATGTAGCACAACATAACAACGTTACAAAAAGAAAAGTAAAAAAAAAACATTCTCTCCGAAAAATTATAGCATTATAGAAAAAATTAATTCAAACAGGTAAACATTAAAGACTTTCTATCTAAAAATTGTTATATATTCTATAGAGAATTCATTCCACTATAAGTATGATTTAATAACCATTAAATGATTAACTACGACTACAAAAAATCCACTAAATACATTAAATACAAAAAATCCACTAAATACAAAAAACACAAACCTTAACATGTTTCCGGAGTTAGATGGAGAGTTAGTATATGCTGAAACCTGTTTAGGCTGTGGTGCACACATCAAGCAAAAAAAATTTACAAATTTTGTCAGTAACATTAACACATTTAAACATCGGATTTAAGAGTGGCCAAGGAGATTTAGATTTATCATCTTCAATAGCACTACTGGAGGCTGCCATTATAATCACGCCATATGTCAACGAACCGTAATTTCAATTATGGAAAACTTTAGAACATTTTACGCCCGCTACTGGTTTCAATTTCTTGATAATATCAACTCCTTGATAATCAATGATATATTATATATACTAGATGTCTAACTTCAATCCGAAAAGTGAAGCCGTGGAAGCCATTTCTAATTCGGGCAAAAAAATGCATTTTTAACTTTTATTTCGCACGTCGGATATAGCTTTTGCCCTTATTACAAATGGCGGATTCAATTTGTAAACAAAAAGCGGCTTCACTTTTTGTCTACTAAAATCCCGCAAGTTAGACATCTATTATATATAATATATCATTGTTGATAATATCAAGAAATTGAAACCGTTACCGGCCGTAAAATGTTCTAGAGTTTTCCACAATCGAAATACGGTTTGTTGACATTTGGCGTGACAATATTATTGTCTGTATTATACTTCATTCAAACCAAAAAGTACTTTTTTAAAGTACTTTTTTCTGAAAGTAATTTGTTACAAAGTAAAAAAGTAAGTCATAAAAGTAATGAAAATAAAAGTAAAAGTACTGCAATGTAAATGTAACTCGTTACCTGTAAAAGTACTTCAAAAAGTAACGAAGTACTGTAACGAAGTAAATGTACTTTGTTACACCCCAACCCTGAAAGATACTAATGTGGTGGACTTAACTTTGCAGTAAATTTTATTTCAGCTAATGAAAAAAAAAAGATTTTAGGGACAAACATGTTCTATATAGTTTTAAAAATTATTGGATGTTTGATGCATCCTATTGAACATGCATGTATTTTTATGACAAACCACTATGCTAAAAATGTTTTATTATGAGTTAGTAAATGAAAGGAGTGGTCAATAATAAAACTGAAAGAATTGTGAATAGAAAAACTGTGGTTGTTATAGCTCTTCAGTCTATGTAAAAATCTATGTAACAGGCTGTAGTTAATTTTTTTTAGTGAAAAAGAACTTCAAAAAATATATGGTGAGAGAAAAAGTACAAAAAAAAAAAAAAAAAAAGAAACTATTATTATATCAAAACTAAAAATTTACACATTAACTTAAAAAAATAAAATTATAAAATACTAAAAGAATACACAAGTATTATACTTTAAAGATTACACAGTTTTAGGAGGCTAGAAGAATGAAAAGCACTTTCAATGAATAAAACTCTAAGTAAAAAAGTAAAATGAAAATGTATTTATAGTATTCCTTTCAATCAGATTTCAATTTGAAGAAAATAAGTGTAAATACATTTAATGTTTTTAAAATTCATTTATTTTAAATTCAAAGAAAATATTTTTCCATAACTCACTGTCAAAAAACATTATAAAGGGTTTCAATACATTTTGGGATACATAAATAATGAAAATTTACAAAATGAAAATACATAATGAAAAATTACCAAACATTTGGTTTCAAATAAACAAATGTTTTTTTAAAAAGCTAATAACTTATTATTTAAATCTTAAAACTTAAAATAAATAATAAAACATAATCAATTATAACAGAAAAAATTTCTCTAACGTTTGTAACATAAAGACATTTTTTCTGTTTTTATAGGGCATGCATAAAATAAAGACTGAAGGATAAAAAACATTTCATCAAATGAGGTTTTGTCAAGGATAGTATGCTTTATATGCATATCAAAAAAATTTTTAACTGTTTTTTTTATGGACTGTGAATTAAAAATGGGAATGCCAAATAGCGCCTAATGTCTAAACCAAATTTGTAACAATTGTGATTGTTAATATAGAAAATCAACATTTTATATAAAATATGTTTTATGTAAAAAGTAACAGAAGTTGTAAAAATAATTTATAAAGATATTTAATTATAAGTATATATGTTATTACATATGTAGCATAAATATTGAAGACAACAGTAATATTAAAAATATAGGCAAGTGACTGCTACATACTAAGCAACTGGAGAAAGACTATTATTTAAAATTCAAATTAAATTGTAGATGTTATTTTGAATTATAGATGTTATTTTGAATAGTAGATGCTATTTAGAATTGCAAATGTTAATCTGAATTATGACATAGGTTTATACCTGGCATATTATTTAAGTCAATAGGGATTTTTCTTCTACCAACAAGAACTGGGAAGGGATCTCTTCCATCATTAGAACTGTGTATTTCTCGAATTTCCATTGTGTTATCAACCAAAAAAAAATGCAACACCTAAATACATAAATAAAACCTCAGCAAAAATACAAAGAAAACCTAATGTGACATAAATAAAACTTCAGTATTGCAAATTACAAAGAAGTTTTCTTTTCACCCATGACGTAACTATGAAAACCCATGGGGTAAACATGAAGACTCCATAAAGTAACTTTGAAATCCATATTGTCAAATATGAGCCAAGAATTTAACCCCTTAACAGTGTATGACAGTTATATCCGTCGAAGGTAAAGTGATACTTATATGTGGACAACCGATATAGCTGTTGTTGAGTATGCTTTTTTTTAAAGACTTGTATCTGAGGCAAAATTGCATTGTTTTTTTTAGTTTTTTTACTAAAAGATCTGGAAATAGTTAAATTTTGCGGTCTGTCTTCTGTGTGAATTTATTTTTTTCTCAAAAACATTAATTTCTTATTCCAAGTAAAAATTGAGAAAAAAAAAGAGCACCGACTTAAAATCTGAAGGTTCTATTTATCCAAAGAGACTAGTTGAGAGACATTTTCCATCATTAATACCTCCCAATCCTATCAAGACAAACCCATCAAGAAGATGTGCAGTATGTAGTGCTAAAAAAATTCGAACTAACTCTAGATACATGTGTGTTGAATGTGATGTTGGTCTGTGTATTAACTTTTGTTTTAAACATTATCATACTTCCAAAGACTTGAAATTAAAAGTTTTTAAATAATATTATTAAAATATTGTGAACAAAAATACTTTTCAATTTTTTTATTTAAAGTTAAGAAGTTTCCTCATTTAAATAAAAAAATGTATTCCACTAGGAAAGAGGTGCCGCAAAAAAAGTGTTCCACTGTTAAAGGGTTAAATCCATGGGAAACAGTGGTTTAATCATGGGCCCCCATAGTATTCCATGGGGTTTCAATTAAATTTTATGGGTTATACATTGAATTCCCATGAAATATTTCTATATGGGACTTAAAATATACTGCAATTATACCAATGATAACCTATTAAATATTTAATACTAATTTTAGGTCTTTAACAAAAATAGATTTTTTTTTTTGACAATAACATTCTTTTTTAAAACAAGATGATGGTTAACAACAATATATTGTTTTTCTTTTGTTTTGTATTTTAAATAGTAAATTATGATTACAACTTTATGAACATAAAAAACAATTACATGGATAGTTAGAATATTAAATTACTTACACATGGCCTTATTTCACCAAACATTTTATCACTGTCATCCCAAATACAATAAAAACGCAAAACCTTTCTATCCAATTCAATAAATTGTTTCAGCTTATCAAACTGATTTGGGGTTTTGTATGAACGATGAGGCTGTTCAAGAGACATACTATATAGATCTTTTGGGCATTCCTCTGGTTGGTTTAATACAATACCTTCTGATGTCATATATTCCTAAAATATGAAAAAGGGTATTATACTCCTAAAACATGAAAAAGGATGAACACTATAGCCAATAAATTCACCACCAATGTATTATGAAAATAAAACTACCCTGGTAAACTCATCACAATCATATATCTTGAATACTTTTCCATAAATTGCCATCTCAACACCAATATTAAAGTCTTTCCAATGCCAATTGGCTCCTAACTCTTTTTTAGGAAGTTTTTGTCTTTTAATTAACTTTCCTTGAGGAATTCCACTAAAAATAATTTTTTTTTTAAAAACTCTGCTAATAAGTTGTCATTATGTTTTTTAAGTGATTTAACTTTATAAGTTCTAGAAATATACCTATTTTTTACAACAGGTTCAACAACTGAAATAGAATCATCTTCTAAGTAATAGTAAATCTTTACAAGACGCACACAATAAAATTCATCATGTGATTCATGGACTGTTTGCTTGAAAAAAGCTTTAAACATAAGTACTTTTTTGTCAAATACAACATGAGCTGGTAAAAATTGCTCTGAAGGAGCCTGTTTTGCTTGTCCATATGTCAATGATGGTTTAAAACTAGCTAACTCATCAAGATCATCCTCTGTTAAACTGTTTGTTAATTGATTTTTTGGGATAGTATACCCATTTTTATACCCTAATGTTTGTGCACGATGGTACTTGGTTTTCTATAAAAGAAACAGAGGATGGCAAGGATAAATCTTAAAACTCGATAACAAATTTAGTTTTATGAAACAAAATTGATCAAGTGTGATAATAAAAAGCATAAAAGTATATAAATCTTAATAGAATTTTTTAGCCTGTTAAGTGAGTTTTATGTTTTATCATAAAGAGAAATAAGATTCATTAACACTAAGCCACAAATTTGTTGCCAGTTAGATGAGAATTAGTTTTATGTTTAAGGCTCATACTTAAAATAACTTCAATAGAATTCTGGATATGAAAGTAACTTTATAAATTCCCTGATTTAAATTATGTTGAAAATATTATAGATTAATGAATTCCTATAACTTTTATTGTACTAATTTACTTTAAGTTTCCCTTAAAAATTTATAAAAACAAACAAACAAGTGAATCATTTATATATATATATAAAAAAAAAGCCACACTGCTTCAGAGCTTTTGCATCAATTTTAAATGAATTTTAAATTCTATAAAAAGCTTTGCAAATAATGTTAGGCAGCTTAATAATGTAAAGGGATGTAAGAGAGCTTGAGTGTTACTATATGATGAAGTTATTGGACAAATGCTACCACCTTAGGTTTTTTTTTTTTGTAAATAGAACACAATTACTCTGACTGGAATATAGGTTGTATTCTGGAGCAAGGATAGTTAAAACATATTCTTAAAGTGTTTTTAAAGAATTTTTTATTCTTTCCTCAGTTAATACAATATTATAAAAAGCCAAGAATTCATAGTAATAAGGACAGAGGATTAAGGCTATAGTGCAAGATACTTTTAGTACTTATACATCAGATTGTATTTGCATAACTAAAGCAGAGTTAAGTTTTGTTTCTATATATAGCTGGGATTGCTTCTATATTTCATAAAAAAATAGGGATTGAGTTGTGCAAGTTTGTTTCTAATTTACAAAACCTACTTCAAAATGCTTGAAAAAGTGCTTTAATTGCATTAATGGTTGCTGAAAAAATCAGTAAAAAGATAGATCAGATCTAAAAGTTTTTTAATTTTTTTTTTTGTTCAGCTGGAAATTTAGAAGATGAAAATCACAAGTTCAGTGTGAAACCTAAATTAAAATTCATTTACGACTTTTCTGATTTTTTAAAACTTTTCTTTTTGAAAATAGTTATTTCGGTTATGTTAATAATGAAAGTATTATAAAACTTTACAACAAATGATATAACAATAAATCGTTGTATATGTATAGTTTTAAAAACGTGCTCACATTTGGATCCATAAAATTATTCCCTGGCAAAAAAGGAAGCGCCATCTTGTGGACTGTTCACTGTATCTTAGTACCGTTGTTAAGGAAATCAGTGTTTTCATGTAAAATGTTTACTTTATACCGCGGTTTGAAACTTTTTTTCCCGCAGAATGTAGAGCGATGCGCGTGGCATTAGTTTGACTCCTTGTTATTGCTTACGGTTAACTTCCCGCTTGACGCTGATTACAAAATATATACTATCGAAGTTTTCCAGAAGCTACCGTAAGGGATTTTTCATATTTCATTTAGGTAATATGAGGATGTCCAATCGAATAGACATTTTACGTAATGGTGATGACGAATATGCAAGTAGTAAGAAGAAACACCGAAGAAATTCTGATGATAGAAAACGAAGTAGGAGTAGATCACGTAGCAGCAGTCGTCGTCACTCTTCCTCCAGAAGTCAAAGAAGACACAGACGCTATCGAGGCTCTTCTGGAACAAGGGCTTTGAAACGCTCTTATGATAGAGAAATAAGACTTAAGCAGTATTATAATAAGGTCAGTGACACTGAATTTAATTTTCAATTTGACCTACGTTTCCAATAAAACAGGTGGGTAAAGAAACTTGGTCATATTACTTATATTTATTAGTCACTGTTTAAACAGCAAGTGAGATATAAAGGGTATTTTTTCATCATAAATAAATATGCCAGTCCACTCTAAAAGTTGCATACCAATTTATTGTTTGATATTGGTAAAAGTTAAAGTCTTGCCAAAAAATTTCTTTGTTCCAAGTATTATATAGTAATTATTTGATTTTTTCTTTTTGTATCAAGTGGACCAAAAGATTTTGTTATGTTTTCAAACTGAACTTCAGTATTATAGTATTTAATTTCTCTGGCATATTTGTTTAACAATTTACGGTAGTTTTTGAAATGTTCATCACTTATTTTTCGTTCGTCCCTTTTTTCTCACTATGTATGTTTTGATGCTGCTCAATGAACATCAATGCTTGATATCCTTCTGATCTGAAATTGATCTATACTTCAAACATAATTCACACCTGCATGTGCCTGCATCTACATTATTTGTCATCCGTGTTGCTTGTTGCAATTGTATTCCAACAGAAGCACAAAGATTTGTACGAAAATGAGAATAGAGGAAGACGGAAAAATCTTGACAATGGAAACTCCAGTCGTTCATCAAGCGAGTCTACTGTTTGTACTAATCAAGTGAAAGATGATAAAGATGGGCATCTTATATACAGATCAGGAGACTGGCTGCAAAATAGATGTACTAAGATTTTAATTATTCAAGACATGCGGTATCGATAAGTCGTCTTGTTTGAAAAATCTATAATTAAGTGCCTAAATTAAATTACAGTTTATAAAAGCATGTTCAAAGAAAAAAAAAACTAAATTTTTAAAGTTTAGATCAATATTAGAAGTTTGCTACACTCAGACATACTTTTCTTAGTGTGTTGGTAGGCATCAAAGCAAGTACAATTATCAAATAACTGTTTGTATATTGATTTTTATCTTGTACATTTAGATGAAATTTGGACACTACTTGGTGAAGGGACATTTGGTAAATGTCTTGAGTGCTATGATAGGTTAGAGATTTTTTTTTTTATGGAATTGAGGTATTTAAACAAAAACTCAAAACACTGTCCAATGCAATTAAATGCATGATCTTTTATTTAGTTTAACGTTTAATAGTAATTATTTATATAGTATTGTTTTTTTTAGGAAATATGACAAGGTCATTGCTTTGAAAATAATTAAGAACATTGAAAAATACAGGGAAGCTGCTAAATTAGAATTGAAAGTTTTAGAAAAGTTATCCAAAAAAGATCCTGAAGGGAAAAAGTAAATTATACTGATTGTTTTTTTGTTTTATTTATTCTTTTTTGTTTGTTTTACAATTGAATTCGCCTAAAGTTCCCTAATGTAGACTTTTTATGTCTATATCTATTGACAACCTTGGAATAATTTTCAGTGCAGTAGCTTTTCTGTTTTTAGTTTGTGCATTAAGTTACTTGGTGCATTTGATTATCATGGTCATGTATGTCTTGCATTTCCAAAGCTTGGAAAAAGTGTTTTTGATTTTTTGGTATGTCAATTGTTTTAAAACCTACTACTGTCTCTTGCTTTTATATTTTTGGGATGTAGAAGCTTTAAGTTTTTCGCAAATTAATTTTACTTGTTCCTTTCATTAGAAGGAAAATTTGTATCAGCCTTATCCAATGCTTCATACTCAACATATTGCTTATCAGTTGTTAACATCTGTTAAATGTGAGGATTTTTTTTATTCCTTAAATGATTTTAGATTGATTGCTGTCATAAACATTAAATATATGTAGTCTCTTGTTCTGGGTATTGTTTTTTTAATTGATTCTTTGTTGTGTTAAACAGTTTTGCACAGTATCAAGCTTACACATACAGATTTGAAACCTGAAAATATGCTGTTTGTTGATTCATCATATGACACACACTGGAATGAGAAAGCTGTAAGACTCGTGTTTTTCATTTAGTTAAATAATTTGGTATATTTGCCAGGTTTTTAATTGATATTCAATATGAGTTATGAAATGACTTTTTTTTTTTAACCAAAGTATAAATAAACTTAGTGCTTGATTTGCTATGCTCTTTCAAAAAAAGGTATTTAGCTTAAAATTCAGACCTAAGTGTGGACTATTAGGCTGACACAGACTAAGTCTCATTAGGTTTCATTAAAACTTCATAGTTTTGTAATGCAAGCTCTTAGTAAATTAGTATTTATACTTTAGGTGTATATGTATATTTATGCAGCTTCATCTTAAACCAAGTTTTATTTTATTGGTTTGACTTACTTAGAGACAAGAGGTTCGCATCTTGCGTAGCTCAGAAATGCGTCTTATAGATTTTGGTTCAGCCACTTTTGACCATGAACATCATAGCACAGTTGTGTCAACAAGACACTATCGTGCACCAGAAGTTGTATTAGGTAATATTTTGTTTTGATTTTATTAGATTGTTGTATTTAACAACCTATTTCATAAATCTTCTTCATATCTTTCTTAAATAAATGTTTTTGTTATCTGATTCATAATAGATTTTTAAAGGGTATGTTCCAAGTGTTTCAACAAGTTTACTTAATATAAAATGATTATATTAAAGCTAATTTCTAGTGGGTTTGTTCTGAGTGCCTAACACTGTTCAATATGAAGCTTGTTTGGTTTAGGCTCAATTTAAAACTGTCATTTAATTGACACTCATATAATATTCCAATTGTGATTTATACACCAGACCCACTGGCTACATTTTGTTAATCAAACTGGACAAATTTAGTTAAATTGTTCTAAGTACCTGGAGTTTTAATAAAATAAAAAAAATTACTCTTTTTGAGATAAATTCAAATAATTCAGCTTTACAACCTATTCAGAAACTTGCAACTGTCTTTTTTATATAGGGGAAGTCCTGAAAAACAGCTGAATTTCTTAATGATTAATTTATTCAGTTTTTTATATGTAAATTTCTTTTCTTTTTGATACATGACTGATAGAAAAACTCTAGAAAATGTTTCACCAATAGAATGTTAATTTAATTTCATATTTCACTGCGTTCCCTAAAATACCTTTAGAATCTTTAATTCAAATATTAACTTTTGTTAAGTTGAAAAGTTATATTGATAAGTATGCATTCTTGTTATCATTAGAGTTAGGTTGGTCTCAACCATGTGACATCTGGAGTTGTGGTTGTATTATCTATGAAGTATATACTGGTAATACACTATTTCAGGTAAATTTATTTTAGGCATTTAATTTTGTAGTAATTCAATCTAGAAATTATATTGTTTTAAGTAAAAAAGTTGTAAAAAATATTAAAATGATTTACTTTGTAGACTCATGATAATCGAGAACATTTAGCAATGATGGAGAGAACCTTAGGAAAGATACCCAACCATATGATAAAAAAGTCTAAGTAACCATCTTTGTTTTTTTGCTATTTGTATCTAAACCAATTTGTGCTTTACTGTGTCTAATGTTTGTTTTGGTGGTTGTTTTTTAGGAAAGTTAAATATTTCCATAAAGGAATGTTAGACTGGGATGAATATAGTTCTGAAGGAAAATATGTCAAGGATAATTGTAGACCATTAAATGTAAGTCTTGCAATTAGTGCCTTTTTTGATTTTCATACTTTACTTTTATTAATTTTTTATTTTCTTTTAAATAGGATTACATGACATCTAATCGATCTGCTCATATTGAGTTATTTGATTTACTTGGTAAAATGTTGGAGTATGATCCAGAAAAACGAATCGCTGCTCATGAAGCTCTTATGCATCCTTACTTTACCTGTCTTGTATCTCGTGGTCGAACTGATTCCAGTTGTTCATAAATATTTTGTATATTATATTTTTATTTACGTCAATATTATTTTTGAAGTTTTCTTTGTAAATATTATTTTAATCGTATAGATATATTCACACTAGTAGTTTTTATTTTTATTTTTGTTTTGTTTTGTTTTGTTTTTCTCCCCTCCGTTTTTGATATTAAGAGTAGAAGGAATTTAAATCGTTTTTTTTTTTTTAGAGGCACAATTCTATCCAATATTTTCGAGGAAATAATATGCGTAACTGTACTATTTGTACAAATAGAAGAATTGCCAATTGTTCATTCAGTCAAAATGAAAAAAACTAACGAAAATCTTAAGACGCTTTTCAATATTGATGCAATAAATAATGGCCCTTAAGAAAATTGTTGACTCCTGGCGAGAACATTTTCTATAGTACTTTGGTAAACTCAAAAAAGATAATTCTATCGCCACTACATAAAGTTGGGTTTATTGAAAAAATTTGTAAGAGCTTTGCCTAGAGATGGGATTGTTTTAAATATTTGTGAAAACATGATAGGTAATAACTACTGATTATTTCACAAAGAACAACATGCGTTACATTTAAGTAAACTTTACAAAGAAAATGGATAGGAAATAATTTAAAACTAGCATCTAAAATAGTCTTATTGTAGCAGCTCGATATTATTGTAAGTAAAAATTGCAACCTAATAAATACTACAATTTTTTATTTGGTTCCAAATCTTCCTCATTTTAAAGCATAAACGATATCGATGTTAGATAATTGTGGGTAATTAAAAAATGACATCAAATACGGTTTTAGCACAAAAAATTACATAAGATTAGGTTAATTGGTTTACAAAGTTTTTACCGAAATGGACGAATAAACCTCTAGTGTAAAGGTGAGTTTCCACTCATCCGTTTTAGCTACGGAAAAGGGAAAAGGATGTGAAAGTTAATCACGTGAGCATGTGCAGTGATTATTTTTCAAAATTAAATTACAAACTGCGCAAGCTCACGTTATAAATTTTCCCATCCCTTTTTCAATCCCGTAGCTAAAACGGATGGGTGTATGATAAACATTCTAGCCGAGCCATAATTTTGAAGAAAATGTACGTAGCGCATTTTGTGAAAACTAAAATTTTATGAACTTTATTAGTAGCAACGTTTGAAAATTGGGTCAGCACTTAAGTTCATAAATTTACCTCGACAGTTTTAACCAAATGAAAATATTAGCTGCTGCGTATATAATTTTGTAGCGGTAACCTAATATTATTTTAATAGTAAAAACCTTAATAATTAGAAGATTCTTTGTTCGTCATACGTGACGTCAACTTTATTTATGTTCCTTATGTATATAATTTATTTCGAACGCAAACCGACAAGTTTTCTTTTAAATTTAGTTATTGACGAAGCTATGTGTTTTACTTAGAAAACCACTTACCACTGCTCAAAATGTATTTAAAGATTGCAAAAATGACATTTTTCTGTTGTCTGGAATCGTAGTAATTAACAGGTTCAATAATGAGAAATATTCTGCTAGTTCTTTGTATTTTGCTTCCGTGCGGTGAGTGATTCAGTCGATAACAGTGAATATGTAAAAAATTGAGTAGGTTACAAAATAGTATTTCTTTATGTGTATTACAGTTTTACAAAGAATATTTATCAACGGATTGTTCTAAACTTAAGGCCTCTAAAAAAAGTCGATTATTTTTTCTTTCCAGTTTTCAGTTTAACATGCTGGTTTCAAAGTCCAGGAGTGTTGACAAAACAAGATTGCATTCCAATCGTGCATAATACATGCGCAACAATCACTACAGTCACAATCAAGGATGGCAAAACTTCTACATCGATTTCAAAAGCGTGTTCGAATGATCTTCTGGGTTGCAGCTCATTGTGTAAAGAAACTATCAAACAAGTTCAACGGCTCGATCCTTCTACTAATGTCACCTCGTGCAATGTAAGAGCTACTAATGTATATTGTACGTAAATTATTGGAGTAATTAGGTGTCTGGGCTCAAGATTTCAAAAATATTATTGATAATAAAAATATTTTTTTAGTAGTAGGTATTTTCAGTACTCATAAAAATCTCTTATTCCAAGTTTGGAGTAATCAAGGCTAGTTTAATTTAAAAGTCAACTTGGAATAGTTAAAGTGTTGGACTTCGACTTTCAAATTCGATTATCTAAAATGATATCAGTTGGAAAATTAATATTGAATCGAATCAAGTGATTTTATTAAAAATAATTTTATGGTTGATTCCCTGTTTTAAAATGATATATTTCTTCAACGAAACCAACGAAAAAGACTGACCAAGTTGCGTATTCACCTAACTTTCGTAACTCTTACATGGCTCACCTAAGGTTACGAAAACAGTAAGTTCTTTTTTTTTTTTTTTTTTTGTTTTCACCAATATTTTTCATATTTACCAACAGTTAGCGCATGAGCAGCACTGAAAGAAAAAAGAAAACTTATGAAAAAACGTTTTAAACTTCATAACTCCGCATTCTCCAAATTAACGTAATCCTAATTTATGCACAATTTTGACTTACAAAAATTTGGTGAATACGCACCGACAACTTTCCAAAAGTTGTTCAATTATTAATGAATCTACAAAAACAAAATAGGAATATTCTCTACACGAATGTAAAGCTGCATGATGTATTCAAAAGTCGTAAAATTCTAAAGTTTCTCTCTTCAAAATTTCTTCAAAACAACCTTTACGCTATACAACTTTATTTTGCAAGTTCTCTGCAAATAATCGTATATATGATTTCGAAAACCATTCCAACTTAACAACCATATTTTAGTTTTATAAAACAGATTTTTACATTTAAGACACCAAAAAGAAATAAAATCGAATGAATATTATATTATAGCGTTTTTTGGAGTAATATTCTTAGACTGCTTTATTTACGCTTCATTATTACATTAAATGTTTATTATTGCACGAAATGTTTCTCTTAAAAAATTGAATACAAGCTAATCGAATTTTACTTTAAATCTTCGTAAGAATATGAACTCTTAACTTTTTACGCTTTTTAAACCTTATCTGAAGACTTTTACAAGATATTTGAAACCAAAATTATTGGTCCTACGTGTGTTATTTTTTGTCTAGTAATTTTTCACCTCACTAATGTAATTTTATTTGTAATGCCAGTGATTTTATACCTCAATTGCTTAGACAAATTATATATATATATATATATATATATATATATATATATATATATATATATATATATATATATATATATATATATATATATATATATATATATATATACACATTTTTTAATGTTTTTTGTATCTAGATTTTAAAACAATTTAATTTTATACAATATGGATCATGAAGATGAAGAGCTTAAACAAAGGATGCGTAATCAGGTAATCAGAGTATAATTTATTCAACAATATCTTTCCTTGATAACATAATTTATCAACATATAAGGGTGCATCGAGAGCTTCATAATTAAGAAAATGTAGAGAGATTTTAACCATTTATCACAATGAAAGTGCAGATTGAAAACAAGTCTAACAAGGAATTAAATTAAAGTTTTTCACAAAAAAAACTCTTAACCAATTTTGTTTTTTTGGGTAAAAATGATCGAAAAATCCAACACATAAAAGTGAAGCAAATGAAATAGTTGACAAACTTCCAAATAAATATAAATAAATAAAATAAATATCAAAATAAGGTTCTATTGTTATCAGGGACTTGAAATAAAAGTCTGAAAACTGTAAAAATATTACATTATTTTAAATAATGAATTCAGGTGCTAGTAAGACCCATTTTCAGACTATAAATTTCAGTCTCATTGGTGCACTGCTAAGCCCTCCACTTTTGGCTTAAAAAAATCCTTATATTAAAAATCTAACTTTTCTCAGAACTTTTTTTTAACTCACAAATTACTCAACATTAATAAGCAGAAATTTCTTACATCTTACAGCAAACTTTCTGTTGTGTAAAATTAAAACATAAGTAATTTTATCATTTTCCTATTTTAATAACTCAATATGATAAGTATTTAATTAGGTTCAAAGTATTGCAGTTCTTCCAAATATATCTTTGATAGTGAAAAGATTAAAACATAATGCTACCATTTAAGATTTTAATAACTAGATTTAATCTTTATTACTTTGAATTTTCGTCTATGGCTTGCAATGGCTAAAAGATTTGCCTGCATGTCACTTTTGTGCCAAAAAGAATCTAAAAAATCCTGGGCATATTTAATTTCCCTTTTTGCATTATTAACAGTATGGAGAGAAAACAAATTATTTGTATTTCAGAAATCCAGAAAAGATCTCCTATTTCAAAAATGGTTAGTTTCAATATGTCAAATAAAAACATTCTCTGGTCCTACATGTTCAGGAAGAAGTTTGGTATGACTATCTACCACAATCTGTGGTATTGCTTTACCTATTTTGTTTAAATATAGCATCTATAGCCAGGAGATTTGTAAAGCTGAAGAACAACAGCTTACCAGAGCTGGTACTAAAAAAACCCATCTAAAAAAGTAAAAAAAGAACCACTTTAAAAAAACCATGTAAAAAGTGTTTTTTTTTTCTAAATTTAAAATCTATTATTAGTTTCCTAATTTTTTTTAATTAAAAACAGATAATTATATTTCTTGACATTATTTTTTAAGTATTTGATAAGGATATTTGAAATATGATTTAATTAAAATTAGGGAAATAGATTACTGAATTCTTGTCATTAGTTTTCTATATCTGCTCTTTTATCATGAAGTGANTATATATATATATATATATATATATATATATATATATTTATATATATTTATATATGTATATATATACTAAAGATGAACACTATCGATGTTTTTAAAAACTTTACGTATATCTGCTCTTTCAAAACGAGTTTTCAAATTCAAGCTTTTCAAGTAGCTCAGTTCTTCAAAAGTAACTTGTGATAACATGCTTTATAAATGATATCTATGTTTGTGTGTTTGTGTGTGTAGTTTTAAAAAATTAAATATTTTTTAAAACTACACACACAAACACACAAACACATTGGCGTGCAAAAGTTTCCGGCCAATGTCAACTCGTATTCTAACTTATTTATAAAAAAAGGCTGATGATTTATAATCATTATGAGATATTAGTATAAGATACATGAGATACATGAGATACATGAGATATATGAGATGTAGGAAACTAAATAATGTAGCAAAAGAATATTATTTTTGCTTGTTAATGCATTTATTATTGTAATTGTTACATGTGAAAAAAATTCCGGCCACTTTTTACTTGAAAAAAAAATCACTGTCCACGTGTTCTATAATTCACTTAAAATAAATTTTAATGTTAATACTTTGTAGCCACATCTTTTGCAGCGATAACAGACACACAAAGATGTCGCATTACGTAATCGGAAAATACAAGCGGGTGAAATTTTATCTCGATCTTCCTTTATTGACTTAAATATTTGTTCATATTTGCTTTTTTCATATATCTATGCTTTCAAACTTAACGATTAAGAATTCCCCTAAAGTTATTTGGTTCAAGCACAGTGATTAAGATGGCCTGCTGAATACTCTTATACATTTGAAGTCGAAAACCATTGTTTTAGCAACTTGAATGTGTGTTTAGGTATCATTATTCTGTTGAAATCCCCATTCTTTAGCATTGTTTCTTCAGCATAAGATAAATTGTTTTCTGAAATATCCTTGTGAATTGAAGAGTTCATATTTCCTTTGATCTCTATCTATGGACCTAATCCTTGTACAGAAAAATTCCCCCCAACATCACAGCTTTTTGCCTGCATTTCCTTTATTTGATATTGAATGTCGTTTCTCGTAACAATATGACATCGTACAAATTGTTTGACATCATTCCATTTTTTGACATCATTTCCAAAAAGATTATATTTAAATTCGCCTGAGAAAGTGACCTTTTTTTGATCTTAGATTTGTCCGATTTAGGTGATTTTTAGCATATGGTAATCTGGTCTTCTTATTCTTTTTACGGATTAATGTTTTTTTTATACCTTTACGACCAAATGTCCCACATGTTGTCTTCGTGTCACTATACTGCGACTAAAGTTAGGTATTCATCCTATAGCTTCAGTGCTAATTTGGCAACAATTTTGGCAAAACTCGCAGTTGATTTGCGCCTTATGATACAATATACTTTTTTAGACAATTTTCATAGTTTTCAACTACATGGACGATCTTTCAAATCATATCCACAACGGTATTTTACAATAATATCGATAATAATAACGGTATTTTACAATAATATCGAAAATACTTCATTATCATTGATTTACCTATCAATGATAATGAAGTATTTTCACAAGAAGATTTACTTTCCTTTAAAAATGTTATTACTTTCTCACGAATTTTGATTTGTGTATGTCAAAGGATAATTATGTTCTCTCAACCTATGAACAAAATGTAAACATTCAACGCACGATTGTTTGTAAATGCGACTTTGAACGTCCTGTCATGTCATTGTAGCTGGAATGTAGCCATGTGGCCGAAAACGTTTGTACGTGTAAATAATACATAATAATATTCTTTTGCTACGTTATTTCTTATATCTCATACTAAAATTTCACAATGATTTTAAACCATTATTCTTTTTTTAAAATAAATTAAAGTACGAAATGAAAAACTTTTGTACTCCACTGTATATTCATTTACACTGTATATTTTCTTTATTCGATAAAAAGTGATTACCATTTTTTTAACATTTTACCATCGATTTTCAGGCGCAGTGTTTTTACGGAGACCTCAGCAACAACGCGTTGTCAACCAAGGGAAGTTGGCTTGTAATGGCACTTTTCCTATTTCTCTCTTCATCGATTCTTAAAACGATTACATTATGAATCAGTTTTTAAACTCTTCTTTTTTTTCCGTGTCTTTTTTTTTGCTATATTTTTAAATAACTCTAATAATAACATCCATCCAAATAACAAACAATAACAACAAAATTAACAAAAAAAACAACACGGATATTCCAATATTACTAAGATTCAAAGGAGAAGCACGAGGATTTGGTTCCCAATTTTTGTTTTTAAATGAACCGTAGTCTTTTTTCAAGCTATTTAATTTTCTTTTAATTTACGGAGTCAATCGGAAGAAAGTAAATGTTTAGAACGTGACAAATGTCTTGCAAGTGGGAAATACTACGTTATTGAAACTTTATTTTTGATTTTTTTTCTTTTTAAATTTTCTGTGTTTGAGATAAAAGTTCTTAATTATAAAAGTTCACAAAAATTCTTATATATCAAGATTTTTAGTTGTAAACTCTAAAGATTTATTTGTTTCTCTTTGAAAGAAATGTTTATATTGTTTCCTGAAAAGTGTTTCAACACCGAAAATATGTGTTTGTTATTTTTCAAAAAAATATTGCATATGCTCGAAATAACAAAATATTTTGCGGGTTTCTTCCTCAAGCTGGTGTAGAACTTCTTTAGGCTGGTGTAAGACTTCCACAGACTAGTTTTTAACATTCACTTGATACCTTCAACATTCACTTGTTGTCCTTTGATAAATCAACATTCGAATTCACATAGAGCCAGAGGATTTCAACACGCTGTTTTTTTCGGAGTGTAAGTGCGCGATATCCTAGAAGATTAATATTTAGCTGTTTGAAGACGGAAGTAATATTTAACTGTTTGAAGTCTTTTAGGAAGAGGGGCTGAATCTCTATCATTGAATCTCTTGCATTCTTTTAGAAAACTTTTCTTTTTGTAACTGGCAAGCATGTAACACTTCATCTAAATTCTTTTGTTCAAATCTCCTTGCCAACATGAATTCTACTTCTAAAGCTTTTTCAAATTCAATTGTTCAATTTTAAAAATACATCGAAGTCAAGAAAACAGATTTTGAAACTTTGAGGTACTGCAGAAGGTTACTAATAACGATGTTGCAAAACTGAACAAAGAAAAAAAATTAAAATAGTTGTCGGATGAAAAAAGAGGCGAAAAGAGTATATGCAACATTTTATCACTTTCTTTAAATACTGTGATATAACTTACTGAGCTTTACAATAAAGTATGGCAAAGTATGGAAACTTTAAAATAAACATCAAAGACTTTGAAAAATTATTCTTAAGTATCACATCATGAAAGGCAGTAATTTGTTGATATATTGTTCAGTTAAATAACTTTTCATAAATTATCATAACCTATCATAAGTAATTTTCCTCTATTGTTATTCTTTTATTAACTGATTGTTATTCTTTTATTGTTTTCTTGTTTTTTGTATTAGCCCTAAATATTGTGTTTCTGTTTTTCATATTTTGTTCTCTTTCAACCTATCAAACTGCAGTGAACAATTTTCTTACGTAGTACTTGGTAATTAGCTCGTGAATAAATTAAAAAACCGCTAAGCAAGTTTTGAAACGTACAGTAGACTTTAAATTTAGAAACATAAAAGCTTGAAAATATTTGCTCCTCAATGCCACAACTTTAATCGACCTAATTTCTCGAGACAAAAATATTAATGAACTTGTGTTTACCTACCACATTCCTAAAGATGTTCTCACTGAGTACATTGAGAATCCGTTTCCTGTTCTAGTATCACCCATTCACAGCTGAGTATGAGAGGGCTATCAAACTTGTGGCAGTGCAACTGTTCAATTCAAATTTATTCGGCGCAGAAACATGTGTGCAATCAAAACTTCTATATAAAAATATCAAAAAATTCCTTCATAAATATGTAAAATTTCTTTCATAAGTATCAAAAACTTGCTTCATAGTTATCAAAAGTAATTATAAAGAAAGTTAATGGCGTAAAACACTTATCGTTATTAGCTTCACTTGATTTTTTAAATTAAAACGTAAATTGTAAAAAGGAGCCTAAAAAAGTTGCATTTCACACAAAAAAATTTTCTTTCCTTTTTACTTTTAACTATAAATACATTCAGAAGAAAAACACAAATAAATTATTATTATTTCAAAAAATAAAAACACAAATTGATTTTTTTATTTCATAAAAAAAGAAAAACAAACCAAAAAACAAGAAAAAAAGCTGATAATCGATAAAATTTTCATGTTGTAACAATAATTTTCATATAGTAATAATAATATTTATAAAAAGTGCCTTTTACAGTGTCACTTTGTAAATGATCTAGTTGGTGCAAATGTTGCAACATTGGGTACCGTGTTAAGAATACACCGCGGTACCATATATTTGCACCACCTTTCTGTATACTTGGTACACAATGTTTTTTAAGACACATCTCATTTTTAGCCGTTTGAAAAGCCATCGAAACTCGACTCATCACTGAAAATAATTCTTGACCAGTCTTTTACAGACTAGCTCAATCTATCTTTACACTACTTACGTCGCATAGTATGTCATTGGCTGTAACTTTGCTTATTTAAAGTACAACTATAGGCGTAGTAAAAAAGTTTCTTATTCGTAAAAATGCAAAATAATAAAAATGAAATGAGTTAACAAGTATTGAGTTTTTTGATTTTTATGAAAAAGAGAAAATTTAAAGAATTTAAGAATTTTAGATTTTACTTTCAATATTAAATAATTTTTGGAAAATTATTTAAAGCTTACATTTTACAATTAAATAAGAAAACATTTTTTAAAAGAAGCAAAATAACATGTTCATCAAGTGAATCAAGAAAAGTGAGAAAGTTTCTAAAACTCTCTCACTTTTCTCTCTTTTTTAAAAAGCTAAAGGTTCAGGATTCATTTTAATATGCTTAGCTTTCGGACATGCTCTCAAACTTGCAATAACCCGATCTGCCTACAGCCTGCTTAATAAATCCGTTTTTGTGTCCTCTCGTGATGTTTTCCTCGTAAATTTCCCCTAAAAGGTCTGTTGTGTTTGTTTCTAACCTCTAGGACTTCTTCAGAATATTTTCCTACTAGAAAAATGCACTTTTCCGAAATGACTTTGCCATGAAATAAAACTTTATGTAGGGAAACAGGCATAGAGTACCATTCATGTTGTTCAATTTATAGGTCACGGGTCTTTTTTGCGTAGATTTCGAACTTATCCAAGTAAATTTTACGATCCGAATTTATACAATATATCGAATAATGAATAATTCTTAAGCGCTTTGTTAATTCTAAGCACACTGCTGTTAACTCATACGAATTTGCAGCATATCTGACAAAGTTACGAGCAGAGTTACGTCTACAATTTTTATTACTAATTTGTTCTTTGGGAACATCAATTAGAAAGCCCAGTTCACCTCTTAACTTTTCCAGAACTTCTTTTTTTTTCGTGCCACCTTTTCTTTATTTACATCTCCACTTGTCGACCATACTTTAAGTTCTAAGTAGTATGAAATGTGAAGAACTCATTTAAAGATTCAAGACATAAAGATAATCCAAAGGAAAGATATTTTTTTAAATTTCTTTTCTTGATAATATAATTGAATCAGTGTTTTTTTAAAAGGGCTGATTTGCTCAAAATCCGTTTTTGAGAAAACTAAAAAAAACTCTTTACATCTCTTAATATTAAATATACAGAATTTGTGTAATATATTTTTAAAAAATATATGCAAGAGTAATATCTTAGTACACTTTGATAATTGTTATAACATTTCGTTTGTTAATAATTAATTAATAAAATTTCGAAAAATTGGC
>QPEY01002075.1:37970-69152 GCA_014706445.1 Hydra viridissima | reverse complement strand
TTTCGTAAGTAGCATTTGCGAAATGAACATCGATGGTTTTTTTTGTTTCGTAGAATTCGGTACGAAAAAAAAAAATTCCTGATTCTCAATATCTTTCCGAAAGAATTTTATTTTTCCGGAATTGTACGAATTATTCCGGTTAACAACTCTAGATTAAACTTTTGTTTTCTTTTTTTATTGATTGATTAAAAATAAAGGTTATACTATATAGCCTATGTATTTTACATGAGAAAAATCACAAATGATATTTTTATGGAATATCTCCCATATTAAATCGATTTTTGTTAAAAGAAGTACAAAAAAAGACATCTTTCCCGTCTCGGCGTTTTAACCGTTAATCATTTTTTAAATGTTTTGAAAAAGATCGTTCGCCTTCTTAATTTTCTTCAAATACTTAAAGTTAATTTCGACGAGCAATATTTACATTTGGAAAATTTGTGATTCAACTTATTCGACACATGCTGAAGGTGTAATTAAACATCTCCGTACTTCGGTTAATTCCTGAAATATTGCATTTTTTTAGAATATAAGAAGTGGAATTTCTACGAAAATATAAGACAACTGGATGCATTGTTTTATGGTGAATCAGTCAGTGAAATTTCTACCAAAAATATAAAAAAACCGAATGCATTGCTTTATGATGAATTGGTCAGTAGAATTTTTTTAGAATATTTAAGTTCATTTTAATTATTTATTTCTTTCACCAAAACAATAAGCCGAAAACAAGTTAGAATATTTAAATTTCAAAATAGTTTGATCTTTTTTTTGTTTGTATTCTTTTTTTTTTTATCATCGGAATTGTTAAGGACACTTTGAGATATCAATTCTTATATTATTTGTATTATCACTTATATTTTATTTTCACCATCTGCAAAAAGTGACATAAGATAATTCAATATATTTTTAACAAAATTTTTTACTTTTCCCATTCTCTCAAAGAAAAAGAACTCTACATGGTGTTAATGCTGTAATTGGATAATCAAGATAATCATCATCGAGAAATTAAAATCATGGAGTGGGAACAAATAAAAAAAAACGCATGAGGTACAGTTACCAGGCCTCCTAAAAAAAAAAAAAAAAAGGCATATGGTCCTTAATATTAGTAAATAAGAAGAACTCTAATCATAAAATAAGCCAGTTATCAAGGATAAATCCAATCATACCAATCAATGCCAATCGTGTAATGAAACAAAAGCCATTTTATTTCACTATAACAAAAAGCTGAAAACAAATAAAACATTTTTACAGCAACACACAAAAGCAGATAAATTCTCTACATTATCTTATTTATGTTCGGAACAATAATAATGAATATCTTCCCGCCCCCTTTTCTTTTGTAAATATAAATGTGTAAAACTCAAAGATAAAACTTAAAGAAAATATATTATGTAATGTAAACAAATAAAAAAAAAAGGAAACTTAAATAGTATGTATTTAAACAATGGCCGGAAAAATGCTAATACCCAGAGGGAAATGATCTGCAAGTCACAATCCCCCGCTTCAGTTTTTTCTCTCTTTTTCTTTAAATTTTAGAGGAAAATCTCTGAATCTTCATGATCAGAAACGTTTTTTTTTGAACTCTTGATATTATTTGCCAATAAATTTGACTTTTTCTTTTTGTTTTATTTCCTTTTCTTTGAACAAAAAAGTTTTTTCTCTTTTTGGAAATGCTCACTTTCTTCACAAAAATCAGCTGCTACTTTAAAAGAAATTGGGACTGGGATTCAATGCAATAAACATCACTATAGGTTAAACATAATTACTTTTTCAAAATCATTGTCTTAGATCATTTTTCTGTCTTGGTCATCTTCTTCCTCTTAATGTTTTTCTTTATTAGTGTTAGTGTTCTTAACAGCCTCTTCTTTATCAGCAAGTTTTTTTTTTGCTTCTATATCTGCTGAGCTCAAAGAGCAAAGTTCAAAGTAGTTGTTATTCTCATCTGTATATCACTTTTTTGTAAAGATGACATTTCTCCATCGAACATCAGTCAAAAAGATCATAGCAATTATCAGAAGTCTAATTTTGCTTGGAATGTCTTGGCCTTTCGACTATCAAAGTGAAATATGCACTAATATCGACTGGTCTATCTTACAATCTACTTTTTAATTTTCCGTCACTGTCTTTGGAACTTGGTTCAATATATAATCAGAAAAAGGTCATAAGCTGTAGATACTTGAAAAAGATACTTGCTTTGTAATGCTGTTATTGCAATTGACGCAGCGCAAACTTATTTGTCGTTCCATTTTAATATTTGACTGTGTATTAATTTTATTAACTGTGTGAACTATGTATTTCATGATCTTATCACTTAGTAACATCAAAATTTAAACTCAATGTCTGAGTTTTTTAAACTGCTGCAATTCTATATCCACGCAACATGATATGGAGCATCAAAAACCTATTTCTTATACTTTTTCTTATTGTCAATTTTTCGTTTCAGCAATTGCTACTCCATAACAACCTATCAGTTGAACACTTTGATTGGTTAAGAAGATAACCTCTTTAATAACGTTACCTTTATCTCTTTCTTGAACTTACAAGGAGTCAGCAGTTTTACCCTTAATTAATTAACTAAAAATTTTTGTAGAACTACTACCTTTTTTTTTACGGTAGGGCTTCTGTAAATTTCATGAGCCTAATTTTGGTGTTTTAGTGTAAAATTACTGGCAATGATGTTTTACAACATAACTGTTCAATTTCGTAGCTTTTGACTGGCGTTGTTTTATTTGTTTGGCACTCTGAATGCATTTGAATCCAAAGCCATATATAGCTTTTCATATTAAGGGGAGCTGTGACGAAACTGAACCAGTTTTTGATCTCAAAAAAAAACTCGAAGAAATCCTGGCTTTGGGCGTTTTTGTATAAATTAGCTTAAAAAAAGGTCATTTAAAAAAACTGAAATATTTGTCAAAACAATTCGGTAATTTCAGTTTCACTTCGTAAACCTATGATAACTAACAAGCTTTTTCACGAATTGTTGCTCTTTGGTAATTTTTAAGGATTCACCAATTTTTCACCGAGATATATTTTATTATTTATTATTGCGAAACTCGCGCACAAAATGCTCGCTTTAGCATCACTCTTTTAAGGTTGAAACGGGTAAAAACAGTTCAAAATTTAATTTGAAATCATAAAAAATATTTTTGACACTGCATTTTGATTTTAGATTGTCATTCCTAAGATCTTAAAAAAAATGTTCCATATTGATTTTTTTTTATTTCTTAAATTATGAGTTTGGTTGAAAAACTAAGAGATTTCACCAGATTGTATAGCAGTTTTAACATTTTCCCAATGATAGGTATATATGAAGGCAGGAAAAAAAATCAGTTGCCCGAACTTGCTCATATTCAGTATACAACTTTTTAAAAAAAGTCATATGTAAAATTTGAAGCTAATTATTTTCATACATTTTTCACACTACATTAGCACTTCAGAGGTAATTTATCATAGCTCAAAAGCCAACATTCAAAAACTCATGCTCAAACAAATTATGCTAAGTTTCAAACCTCAAAAATCAAAAGTTGCATGATTTGGGTGCCTACTGCTTGAATTAAACGTTTGAAAATAAAAATTGCGTACAAAATAACGAATAATAGTTAATTGCTTACATTCATCATGAAAATGCATTTAGTTTCTATCGTTCAAGAGTTAGGAATTAATCATAATAATTTACTTGAGGCTCTTCTACTTGAGTTTCGTAGATTGGAGGGTCTTGATCTTTTTTGATAAACCTGAAATAATAAATCTCAAGAAACTCTATCAATATTTAATTGTAAATTAAAATCTAAATTACTGAAACATTCAAGAACCTTCTCAAGACTTCTGGAACACGAGCGAACCTGGTTGGATAAAGAAATAACAGTTAACAGAAAAGATGTTGCTGCTGTTCCAGGTAGAAAGAACAAGAATTAGTAAGATCTAAGGTAATAACAAGATCTAAGGTAATAACAAATCAATTGCATTCAAACCATTTTAAAAAATAGTTACTCACATAAATATTAAATATTATCTTGTTTAAGGTTACCAAATTGGCTGAATATCCTACTGAAAAATTGGCATTAGCTTCAATAAGAGAGACCTCTGGAGAATCCACCATGAAAAATTTTGTTTTTTTCATGAAAAATGCTACAAATCCTAGCAAAGTTAAAGGCATGTAGGTTGGTTTACCAATAAAAATGAAGATTGAAGTTACCTTGAGCTTTAAATTCAGTGTGATCTTTCTGATGACCAGTATCAAATTATCAAAATTTCATCCATTGTACAGAATGCAGAAATTTATCCCTTTGTTCATGAAATTAAGAATGACAGACAAAAATGTTATCCTGAGGGTGTAGTTCTGTCAGAAATATCTGTTTCAACTCCTCTACAGAGTATGTTTAATTATACTCTGACAAAGATACTAACTTTTACTGAATACCAAGACCCCAAGTTAATAAGCAAAGTCTTTTTCCGACAGCTTTTGTTTCACTTAAATTAACCATCATAAAGAAAACAGTATGGTTGAATATGAAGCCCTCTAGTACACATCATTATTATAAACTACTCCAATATCAAAAAAGGAACAAAAGAATAGATCAGAAATGAAGATGAACATGTTAAAGCTAAAAGGAATTGACTGGTTGAGTTTGAGGTAAAGTTAGAAGTAGCAGAAGGCAACCCCTGAAAATAATAGTTTCATTAACCGCATTAGTTTCAAAAAGCAGAAATCTGAAAATGGAAAACCACTTCTCCCTGAAGTGGTTTTCCATTTTCAGATTTCGTCTTTTTTAATGACGTAATAACAAAATAAAGCTGTTTATTCTAATAATACTTCTTTCTTTTTTTTTGTTTTGGTTATAGAATAGTCAGATAAGATGATATGGCATTTTGGTTTTTTGAATCAAAATTTTTTATTTTAGTTAGTATATGTGCGTGTTTTGGTTTGAGGAACCCAATTTTTTTTATTTAAATTAATCTTTGTGAACGTAAAAGACTCTAACAAGCATACGCGTGTGTTGCACGCGCCTTAGTAAAATGTAAAGTTTATTTAAAAAATACAAGGCTCATTTTTATACGTGGTATTAAATGATATTTGGGATCGAGGAATTCATATGTTTTATTTAAATTATTATTTGCGCACGTAAATGATACTGAGTCGCGTAAAATTTATTTCTATTAACAAATTTAAATTCTCTGACCCAAAATTACAAGTATTGATGTATCAGATGTTTACATTTGATGGTTTAATTCACTGTGTGACGTGTGAATATTCTTATTAATACGAGCTGATGACTAAAGTGCCTTCCGTTCAGTTTTTGATGAGTTGCCCAATTAATGCTCTTCAAAACAACTTTGTGTAAGATACGACGTACTTGTTCATCTAAGATGCCTACGAAACAAACCTTTTTCACAAGCTTTCACTTAAATTATCACAAAAAATATTTGCTCAAAGTTTTGTGAAGTTTTGTTGCGATTCGAGTCTATAACTGCGCGATTTTTTTTCCCATTTCATAATTTTTGTCGAATCAAAAATTTTAAACAAATGGTAAAACAACAGATTTTTACGTTTTTAGTTTTAGATTTAAACGTTTTTAGCAAGCTTTTATCTTAACAGTCGGAAAATAAAAATGACCTAGAAACTTTACTTGTTGCATTGTTTTACTTTGGAAACGTTGTAACAAAGTAGTTTTAAAGTATCAAATAAAGAAATAGCTATAAACGTTTTTTATTGCTATTTCTTTATTTGATGCATTCATACTGCTTTGATATTTACGGACCAAATTGAAAACTATTATACGGATTACGGACCAAATTGAAAACTATTATAGCGTGTTCAACATTGACCAACACTAACATCTATTTACAAAGTTAATAAAGATTTTTCTTAAAGATATTTAAGTACCTTTAACCAAGTTTCCTCGCTAAAACTCAATTAATAATGCAAAATCAGAAAACGGAATTATCACGTGAAGTCTCTAAACCACTACAAACTTTATAAATTAAAATTTCATAAAGCAAAGTTTTTGTTATTTACACTTTTCGTTCTCAATAAATAAAAATTTGAAATAAATACGGTCTATAAATAAAAACTTGACATAAATACATTCTATAAATAATATATATTTTTCTCATACTAACACAAAATAATCTTTGTAACGTAAAAACATTTGATAAAACTTTTAAAAATAATTAATAGGAAAAAAAAAGAACCATAAATATAAAAAATAATATTTCAAAATAAAAATTCTAACTTTTAATTACTCCAAATATCCAAACAAAAAGAAGATAACCTATGAAAAAATGCTTTTAGATTTACAAAGAGAAAATTTCTTTTCATAAAATTCAATCTATGCGAATATTTATTTTTATTGTTCTGCGATATTTATTTTTATCGTTTATTCAGCGACGTTAAGTAAACAAATGATAGGATTGTAAAAAAGTTGCTTTTTCGTGTTCAGATACTTCTTACTTCGTGTTCGGATACTTTCCACTAAAATCTGCAATTTAATCTAATCATTGACATCTTCAATTGACAAGGATTTTAAATCTGTTAATTGACATCTCCAACTGATTATGATTTTAAATCTGTTAATTGACACCTCCAACTGAAGAGGATTTTAAAACCTATCGCTAGTAGTGCTACTAGAGTTGGGGATAGAAGGAGGTTGCACAAGAGAAGTAGTCGTAAAAAGTTTGTACCAACCCATGACTAACTGACTAAGATCAAGATCATCAAGCAAGATTTGGCATACACCCATAAATACTTTGCGATCCATTCGTCCGTAATCACCCCATACCATTATCTATTTCATAATAAACATAATAACAATTATAATTATCAGTATGAACATTATTTTTTTTATCCAAAAGTCTTAAACGCCTCAATTTAATTACCATTATATATACTTGCCATAAATTTTATATATATGTATGTATGTATGTATGTATGTATATATATATATATATATATATATATATATATATATATATATATATATATATATATATATATATATATAAAATTTATGACAAGTATATATGTTTATTTCTAAGGATAGAATACTAAAACACCCATAAGATATTGCATGAAGTTTAACTGCAATTATGGCGTTGCACAAAAGAAAATATACTTTGGGAATATTGAATCCATTTCTCAATTATAAAATATGTCATGGTAATTGTACTATAGTTGACCAGTCACTTTAAGAATCTGTTATACACTTTAAGACGAACAGTTCGCAGCTTATAATTTAATGATTTAAGAGTTATTTATTGAAAACAACTAACCTGTAATATTTTTCCTTGATAACTTTGTGTAAATGTCAAATGTTGCGAGTAAAGAGGGTCAAGAGTTTTGCGTGCTGTTTTTGTCTTCCTTTTTTCAATACACTTTTTACCACATAGTAAATAAATCTTCACATAAGGAGCTAAAGTATAATAATTCAATTTTAACAAAAAATCTTTATGTTAAAAATGAAATTTTTAATATTGAAATAGAGTAAATTTTTTTAAAACAATATTTTTTAAAAAAGAAAATGTTTGCAGAGACAAAAACTTTGAATGAATTTTTATGCCACTAACCAGGTAATGTTTTTGAGCCAGGTTTTACAATTAAACCTTTGGCTCGAATGATTTCAACATCAAGTGCACCTCTTTTATCCACAAGACTTAACTGCACATCACCCATCAAGGGTGATCCTAAAAACCAATAAGCCAAGCATGAATATTTTGACCAGTTAATATACTAAATACAATTCATTAAAAAAATACATTTTGAAAACTGTACCTAGCACCTGCCTTCCAACAACTTGAGCAGGACCTAAACCTTCTACAAAATCTATTAATTGTACATCTCCTGATAATCTCAAACTTGGAGGAATCCATGACATACTAAAAAGAAAGTACTTAGCATTTTTGTGATTTTCAAAATTAGATTTAAAATTGGAACACCAACAGCTGTAATAAAAATTGTCAAAAAACTACAACATTCAGTGTTGAACATGCAAAATGTTATTGAACTTTATTATAGCTTTTTATGATTCAAAAAAGTTCAGAAACTTCATAAAAAAACATTAACAGCTGAATATTCTACTTAATGTTAAATTTTAAGGTTGAGTTTGAACAGATAATCTATTAAATATAAAAATACCTGCTCCCAACACTCGTTAATGTCATCATAGAACTAGCTATACTTGAAGAACTTTCACTTTTTGTGCTACCTATAGAAGATGCAGGACTACTCTGGCCACTTCCATAGCTATTCTGACGATAACGGTTTACAGAATGTATAGAAGAATATGCACTGTGATCAAAATCACTGGATCGCATTGAAGAGGAATAAGAGTTAGTAAAATCCTCAGGATGGAGTGTTGATCGTGGAAGAAATCTTCTATCATCATTAAAACTATTGCTGTGTTGAAGTAAATGGGAATCTAAGAATAATGCAATAAGTCTGTAAGACAAAATAGATAATACAATAAAGATACCATATGATAAAAACTCAAGAGAACAGTAACTTTTAATTCAAAAAAAGTTTCATTTAACAAATGTTATTATTAAAATCTGATAACATTTTGTAAACTAGAGAAAAACAAGAGTTTAGTTTAAAATAACAAACCTGGTTTTTCTTCAGGCACTTTAGGGGAACTGGGTGATATAGAATTCATTTGTAATAAGCTGGATTGATTGCTAAAATGATTTCCTTCAAAGCTATCATTACTCAACTGCCTCCTAAAACTTTCGTTCCAGGACACATCACCTATAACAATTTTAAATATTTTTTATTAAAAAAAGAAGAAAAAAACAAAAACAAAACAGATAATGTAGAATAACATAAAATTTTGAAACAGAAAAACACCTTGTTGAGATGGAGACAATCGATAAATTGTTTGCCTTGGTTCCATTTTCCTGTAAAAACTATCACGAAAATCAACTGGTTTTATTTTTGATTGTTTCTCTGAAGAAAATGATCCTAAATTTTCCCTTCCATATTTGGAATTATTAATTGTTAACTCCTTTATATCACTAGAAATTGATGAAGTATCCACAGAGAGTGATGTTACTGGAGATTGATTCTCAGTTCGGGTAACAGTTGTAAACTTTGATTCATACTGAGTGGGATTTGTTGTCCATAAAGATGTTGTCTGTGAATTCTTTGTAGATTCTGTATCTGAACTTGAAGAACTGGTCAAAACATCAAGTTGTTTTTGTAAGAAAAGTTGAGCACGCTGCAGTAGTGATGGTCTTATTACAGAAGACTCTTGAGCTGATATTGGCTTTAAGTATTGCACTTGTTCTGAATCTGAATGTTGCAAAGATGTTATTCGTGATGATTCTATATTCATATCATGCACTTGTGAAGGTGAAGGTGAAGGTATAGGTGTATTCTCATCTGTAGAGGTTCCTCCAATAGAGTCATAACTAAAACCTGGTTGAAGTGTGTTAACTTCATTTATTCCTAATTAAATTGAGAACTTCAAATGGTCATTTTATTGATTATATTTATCATGTAAGTTTACAAATGATAAATAAAGGCAATCATAAAACTAGAAAGAAAATATCACAGAATTATAAGATAAAAAAATTAACAGAAAAAAGATATAGAAAAAGTAACTACAGAAATATCTAAAGTTAAGTTGAAAATCAGTGCTTACTTTCATTAAGATCTGCAGTGTGAGGAATTTGAGGAAAACTGTGAACTGTCTCTTTTTCAATTGGACTTACGCTTTTTCTTGCATCACTGTCTAAAAATATACAAACATTAGATCTTTAAAGATATTCAGTTAATTTGAAAACTAATTCCAGTTATACATCATTACAAAAGATAGATTATTCAAAATGACTAACTGTTTACTATAATTTGTAAAAACAAGCAGTAATAAAAACCTTTAAATTTTTATTTTTATTTGTTTATTTTAAATTCTTCACACAAAAAAACTGCTATTTACAAATTTTGAAAATAAAAAAAGAAAATTAAAAGAAACCAAAAATTTTGAAAGAAAAGTTGAAAATGAAAATTAAATATAACCTTGAAAGATAAAGGGAGATTTTGTGCACTGTGGAGACAAAGTAGGTGTTGGAGTAGGCTGTGGTAACATATTTTGCTGATCATGCAGCTGGAGTGGATACCAATGACATAAATTATCCAGTGCAGCTTCCAACATATTTATCAGTACTTCTCCGAGAAATTCATTGCTTTCAGAGCGTTCATAATCCCATAGCGTGATCTCTAGATAACGGCCTTTGAACTGGGAAAATAAAAAAATTAAAAACAAAAACACTCTTTTATAAGTAAACACAGAAACTCTCTACATCCCTAAGAGTTAAGGGGCGAAGCACAAAATAAAATTCCATTACTAATCTTTAATTATTTTATGTTTTATATTACTCTATTTAGAAGTTAACAAACAAAAACTTTTTATTTATGAATACTAATTTGTACCAGATTAAAATTTTTAGAGTTAGGTGATTTACTATTACAATGATGAAGTTTCACTTCATTAACATCTTCTGGAGACAAGTAAGGCAGTATGTCCAAAACTGAAGTCTCTGATAAAATCGAATCATCAAACTATCAGAATAATAAGAGAAGTTGAATTTTAATCCCAAATTTAAATCCAATAAAAGTTTATTAAATACTAAAAAAAAACAAAAACAACAACTGTGGTTCCTCACAAGGAGAAATAATAGTTGAGGATTCACCCAAACTCACTTAATCAATCCTTTTTCTTCACTTAGAATGATAAAATGATTAAATAGCCCCTCAAAAGCAACAAAAAAAGAGAAGAAAAACCCCTTCTTTACACAACTTTTTTTAATGCATGTGCAATTTTTATGGTTAAACTTTTTTACCAATTACAATGCCTTCAATGAAAACTTGTATCTTATATTAATGATAAAATAAATTTATGCAAGTTTAATATTAATTGCCAGAATGCAAGTTATTTAAAACTAGCCAATAATTTATAATAAAATGTTACCCTTTAAACCTATAAATAATGGTAAACCATTGTGAAAACATTTTATACCAAACCATGCTATAAATGCATCAAATAGTTCTATGTAAGTTACACTGTTTTCTTAAAAATATTTTCTTACAACTTATCTTAAAACAAGGAGTATTCATTTAAATCACAACATTAAGGGCTCATTAACTGATCATCATTTTAGTTTTATGACAGGGAATAGGTTCTAAAATATAAAGTAATTGAGGTACTATTTAGAAAAAAAAACCTTTAAAACAATTTTAAAAAATCAAATAAAAAAACCTTTTGACTTTTCAGTGTGTACATAAATGTTTGATTCCATGTGGGTGAAGAAGAGCGTAATACTGTTTTCGTGCGGCGTTTACTTTGTAAACTAAGTGTTCAAAAAACTCATTATTAATTTTAAGTTTCTTCATTATTTTATTTTCAACAAAAAAAGAAGGAAATTGTTTAACCTACTTAAATTTTTTGAAAATTTTGTTTATAATATGAAAACTATATGATAGTTATCATGCTCCAATTAATTCACTTCACTTACACATACTTCACTCAACATGCTCCATTTACACAAATACAAGACTAATTCTTTATTGTTGAGAAATTCCCAGTTATAATTAAGTATAAAGTTAATCCTGCAGTTAATAGAAGAGCATATAACCACCTTTTTTTAAAGAACAATTTTTATAACCCCCTCCCCCCACCCAAAAATAAATAAATAAAAATAAAAAATAAAAAAAGAATGTGTTTAGACAGTTCACTGTAACAGAAAGGTACTTTAAAAATGGTTTTGTTCTTTGATTGAGTTAAAGGATGAACAAATCCATATGATTGGGTGCTCATATGATTTTGACAATACAACACAAAAAAAATCTTCCTAGTTTATAGGATCAAAAAATTCAAACTCTCCAAATAAGTGACATTAAAGAAGAATTTAATTCATTAATTAGTTTAAATTAGCTAAACAACATTCATTCTAAACAAATTTCTGATACAGAAGCTTGTTGTGATGAGGGAAAATTTTAAAACTTTTTCATGGATAATTTCTTTTTTAGAAAATGTGCAGTTTCATTCAAGTAGGAAAAATTGCCGCTTAAAGAAAAAAATGATAGAATAATTACACAAAATAATGGTATTGCATCAGATATTTAGGAAAAATTGAACCAATTCACTGTACATAGCAGTCACAGTTTATTTAGTTTACGAAAATTCAACTTCCAAAATTCTTGCAACTCCTAGTGAATAAAACTGCTCAAATAGGAATGACCTGTACAATGTAAATGTGATGTTGTATTTATATTGGACAAAAGTCAAACCTGGAACCTATAATTTTTTTATAGTTGAAATGATAGCCAGAGAGCTAGAGAGAAAAAGCACTTTATTTTTACATAGCCTCTACAAGCAACAGACTGTTGACTGACAAGTTATACTTAATAAACATAATGAAAAGAAAAAAAATTTTTCTTAATGAATCTATTATCTTTCAATAAACTGGAGTGGAAAGTCTAAAACTTTTGAATAATTACATGTTCCAACCAAATAGAGGCTTGTAAAGATATACCAAAACTAACCTGTCTGAAAAAATTAAATTTATAACTATAGATACCATGATTCACCCTGTCTCATTTTTTCTTATGATAATATATAAACTAACCAAGAAACAATATTGAGATTTGCTTTAAATTGCAAACATTAAATTTTTTAGAATAAAATTAAAACCTCCTGTCTGGCAAGAAGTAGAGCTTAGCATAAGGATTACGAGGTTGCATGTTTTGTCGATGATTTAAACCCTGTGCTCCAATAATTGAAACATAAAGACAACTTGTATCTTCTTCGTATTTTAGCTTTATCTAAAGATAAAAAGAATGTTTTGAGCTGAAGACAAATGATAGTTAGTTTTTAATGATTAAAATTAATATTATCTATATCTAGTTTTTTAATTTCTAAAAATAAAAACATTTCAATCCTTCAGAACTGTTGTTACTTTTTATTTTAACTTAAGTACAATATTAAATTTTCAAAAAATCACCTGTAGTTGTCCAGTAATAGAATGTGAACATTTCAATTGCTACATAAAAAGTCAAACAAAAAGTCAATCATTAATATAAAAAAAATCTATCAGGAAATATGAAAGTTTTCTGATTTAAACTTAAATCTTACTGAAGCGCCTCGATTTTGAATACGTGCATTAACTTTACTTGAATCATTGTCATTTGCACCATATTGGCAATCTGTAGATTAAAAGTAAATGATGAAAAAGTATTAATACTTGTTTCATCTAAAAAATGTTTCCTTTTTTATTTTTCTCATCTTTTTTTTAAAGTAATAAGCATACATACTTCTGTTGTTTAAAAATTACTTTAAAAAATTATGTGGAAAATTAGTTTAAGAAAATAAATTGCTGTGAAAAAACTTTTGTAGGAAAATCAATTTTTTAAAGTAATATGGCCAATAAAATTTTGTAAAACTTATAATAAACTTTTCCTAATGGAAACTCATCCTAATGTTATCAAATAATTAATGATTGGCAGCATACTTTATAACTTACAATGCTATGATTAAACTTATCAAAACCTCTATCCCTCTGAACCAAAATAGTTAAAACCAGTTGCATGTCAAAAGTCAGATTTGTTTTCTTATGCACTTTTGAAATAAACTTTGAAAAAGATTAATGAAAAAAGAGCAACAAGTAATAGGAAACCATGATCAATTAACTTAAAACTATTTCTTTATGTAGAAGCAACCCATTTTTAATGAATACCAAACAATAAATACTGGTAATCTTTATTTATCTCTCAAAGAAAACTCTCAAAAGATCAAAATCCACATTTTGATTAAACATGGTTAAAAAAGATATTTTTATGAAATTTAACAACTGTTAGTATTTTAATAAATACATTAACGAATATGTTAATAAATATGTTAATTAACATTAAGTATGATTAGTTACTTTTACACTAATTAAAGCTATAATGAAAGTCATTATTGTGATATATAATTAGTAATTTTATAGTTATAATTATATTGACAAAGTATGACAATTATTTCTTAATAAAATGAAGTTGATAAATAAAAATACTTTGAATTTTATAAACTTCATTTTTACTATCCAACTCACCCACTGTGAGAGTTTTATCAAAACTTCCGTCAATAGTTTTTAAAATACCCATACGAGGAGATGGTAGCACGCTAAAACTGTTTTGAGAGCTTTTATCGTTTTGGCTGAAAATTAAAAAGCTGTTAAAAGAATTTTTTAAATATTTTCATTTTTTTTAAAACTGAAAAATCACTTATATTTTTTTAATCATTTCTGATCTTTGAATCATGGTCAATTATTGATTAAAAAAATCATTTACCACTTTCTGCTTAGCAGTAAATGCAAATCCAAGGAATCTTCATTAGCTAACACATCTTCCACTTCTTCTTTACTGCAACCAACCAATGACAACTCATTCCATTCAAGTAGTTCATCCCCTAATTAAGTATTTTATAATTTTTAACTTAAAATTTTATTTAAATAATTTCAAATTTATCAATATTAAATATTTTAGCACAAAAATAAATAAAACAAACTGCAAAAAATAAATATAACAAACTGTAGAAAATTTCACATAGAAAGAACTTTTTTTTTATTGAAAATAAATTTTAATTTTTGGGTTTTTTAAATTTTAATATTTAATGAGGATGCATTATTTTAATAAATAAAATATAAATATTTTAAAGAAAGAATTTAAACACTGTTATGTCAATAACAACAAAGTCTTAGAAAAACCTGCACAATGAATAAAGCCAATTTTCATAAAATTTACAGTTCTAATTATCCCCACTTTAATCCTATGGTTTCTTTTTTTTTCTTTTTCATTTTTGTTTATCTATAACTTTAATTAGTTTTAGACATTTTTTAAAACACTTCTACAAACAAACACACTCAATTTTTTCACAAATAAAAGGAACAAATACCTGGCCTTTTTTTCAAATAACATTAAAATACCTGGTTTTATTTTTCCAATTACATCACCAATCCCACCAGGCACTACTAAATCCACAACTGTCTTTAACAAACCTTGATCATCAACCACTCCCATATTTAATTTAACTCCAAAAGCAGTGCAGTAATCTAAATTTACAATTGCTACACCTCATTATACCAAGTTATTTAATTTTTAATTATTTTTCAAAACAATTAAAAATAAAAAATTATTATCAAAAAGAAATTAAAATTAAACAAAAATAAAAAAATTACAAACAAAGTTTTAAATAAAACATTTTAAATCTGATTTAAACTAAAAGTTTTTTTTTATTAACTTAAATTTACTAAAAACTAACACTACAACTTTTAGCTAATAATCTTTGCTTTATTTTGATAAATATTTGTAATTATTTCTCTAAATTTTTTATTATTGACCTTAACTAAGATTTATCCAAAGGAAATCCTTCAAAACAAATAAAACTATATTAAAAAGTTTAAAATGTTGTGTCTAGTAATTGCTAACAACTGTTGGCAAACAGTTTGCTGCAAAATTCAAAATAATTTTTAAAATTACCAATTACCTAAATTAATAATTTCTTTACAGTTACAGTTAAAAGTGTGGTTAGAAGAATTTTATTTCAATCAAAATAGTATAAACTGAAGAGATCCTTAAAAAAAAGAGGAAATGATAGAATACCAGAGAATATCAGAAAATACCAGAGAACTGTAAATTATTTTTAATCTAAAGAAAGTTATTATCATACCTGGAAATTTTTTTAAGATTTTTGAATCAATAGACAACAGTATATCCCCAAGAATTTTATTTTCATCATCAGGGGGTGACCAACGCACATGATGACTCATCAGAGACTAAAAAATTTTATACATTTAAAAAAATTAACAAAATCTTTGCTAAAATAGCTCGTATTTATTTGCAACATTAAAGTATCTTTCTTTGCTACAACAAATGTATAAGAAAATTTACTTAAGTCAAAGGAGTTGATTGATTTTCAGGTATGTAGAATTCCAAACATTTACTTAATGTATCTTAATAATAAGTTTACTCTGCTAGTATTTGTTCAACTAAGTATTGTTTTGAATAATTAGAAAATTTTGTGAAATAAGAAGCCAAATTAAACCTGAAAAATTTCATCTTTTGTCTGCTGATCATCTAATGAGGACATCATATTTGAGCTACTTTTACTGCTAAATGTAACTTTTTTATTAGTTGATGATAGAGAATCTACGGTTTCACAACTAATCTGGTTGCGCTCCATAACTTTATTGACAACATTTTTATCAGCTAATTGAGCTTTTGTCACAGAACTTGCAGGAAATCCAGTTTTAACTATTTTAGGACTCAATGGCTTTTTCTGTTGTGTAGGCACTGTAAGCAACTGTTCTATTTCAACAGCTGGATTTGGAAACCTTATTTCTTTCCCATGAAACCAGCGGCCAGTTTTCAACAAAAGATCTTGCTTTTTCTTGCAAATCAAACAAGACCATGTAGCCTGTAAAAAAGATAACTTTAATATACATATAATAGACTCTTTTTATAAAAGATACTAACTATAAAGGTAGACATACTTTCAGCAAAGAAAACTTAGTATTGGATTTTTCTGCATATGAAATTTAATTTTAGATTCAAAATATAAAAGAATTTAAATATGAAACAATGTACATAAAAATATTCTCAGGAAAAAACAGTTTGCTAATGTTTATGATCATGAGCAGTGCATTTAAAGTTTTAAAACATGTAAATCAATAAGAAAAAAATTTGTATAAAAATTAAATGATTTGTTTAGTTTTATAATGAGAATAAATTAAAAAGCATTTGTGATTTAGAATGTTTGTTTCAAATTATGGTGCTTCTTAGACAGTGAGTTTTTTTAAATTATAAAAATACTGAATGGTTGAAATGAGGAAAATTCAACATCATGTCTTATACAACTCACATACAACTGAGGGATTTAATAAGTTTAAAATAAAATTTTAATAAAATTTAATAAGTTATATTTTAGCTTTAAAAAGAGATTTTAAAAATTTTATTGTGGCAAAAAGACAAAACTTATCACCTGCAACCTTTTGTAATAGGTATTTACTTTCCCAAAAATTCAAGTTAATTTAGTATTTAAGTTCTTATCACCCCTCAAATAAAATCCTATATACCATGATAATTAACTTAAGCTAATAGCCAGCAACAACAGTTTACTTTAAAACACTCTCTTCATACTTGTATGTAAAATTAACCAATTAAAAATATATAACACTTTTAAGCAGAATTTATTAGTAAAATTTGAAGTAAAGCTTGGATACCTATCAATAACAATGTTGCTTAAATTGCAGATATAAATCAATATTTAAACAGAAGCACAAAATAAAGAGTTTATTAATAAAACTTTATTTTGTAGCAAGTAACTTTTTTTTATAATAATTCTTAAGATAATTTTAAAATTTACATTTTACCGTTTTTCCTGAGCCTGATTGTATACTGCATTCATCACATAATTTTGATCTGCAGAACTTACAGATTCTTTTTAAATTATTAAAAAAAAACTCTTTATTCTTGTGGCACAACTCACAGATATTTGCTTCTGACATAGGTACACCTGTTTGATTACTTTTAAGTTCATAACGCACTTGATAAGTTGCAAGTTCTTTAACAATGCCACTAGAAAGTAGAACAAAATATGCATTTAGAAGTAATAGATAACTATGATAGCATATTAAATAATCAAATATTAGTAATTGTATCTTTATGATAAAACAGTGTTTTAGAAAAAACATTAAATAAAAAGTTTAATAAAATTGCAAAGCCTAAATATTAGCTGTAGAAGTTGTTAACAACCAAATTATAGTATCAAAATATAGTTTTTCGTAATAGAAACTATAACTCTAAAGTTTGATAAACTTTTAAGTAATGAAATTCATTGTGTGTACATACATACATACATACATACATACATACATACATACATACATACATACATACATACATACATACATACATACATACATACATACATACATACATACATACATACATATATGTATATATATATATATACCTTTGAATTACTGCTGTTTCATTTTCAAGCTCTTTTTGTCGATCTAAAACATTTTTTATCTTTTTCCTTTCTGCTTCAGTTAAATGGGAAAGGTCAATAGGTGGTGGAGATGCTGGATAATGATTATAGCTGTCATTGCCATTGCTGAGCTGGCTCATTGTCATATTTTTTTTTAAAAACGTTTTTTAACATAAAATCATGCATTACTTGGTAGAACTAACGAAAAGGGAGTAGACAAACTAGTACCATCGGTGAATAGAAGATTTTACAAGCTAATCGACGCAAAAGTCGCTACCATAATAAAAGAAATCACAAATATTTGGTGATGCAACTGGATAAAAAGTATAATTTCAGTATAAGAGAATTAAAGCAGAGATAAAACTGAATTCATTCATCATTTATGCGAAGGATAGTTATATATAAGTTATATATAACTATTTAAAATAATGTAAAGCTCTTGTAACAGAACAGATGTTGCGAAAGCACTGGTTAAACGCAAACGTAGTTATACTTGAGAAGTTTCTTAATAAATATTTGGTAGGTGCATCCACAACTTTGTTTATATCTTAATATAAAAGATGGTAGACCAAATAAGGATAGTTGATCTCAAAGAAAAATTACAAACGGGTGACACGAGTTACGACAAGAGTCTTACGACAATTTTTGATAGAGTTAAATCAGGTTGCCGATATTTTTTAATCTTCTTATAATATTAAAGTTGTGCTTCCAATTCACATATATATTGAAACGATTTCATCGCGTAATGAAGTAAATGAAAAATGTTTTTGTGTTTAATAAAAAATTAAAAAATTACGGCAATTTGTTTCTTCACATTGTTTTAAATCTGAAATAAATTTGGTTAAATTAAAGATAAAGTTAGATTTAAAATTTATTCACACCAAGATAAATCTTTTACAGCTATTAAACTTATTATATTCTCTGTCAGTTTTGACTGCGAATATACAAATAAGTTTAAATTTTCCAAGTTTGCTTTTAGGCTTTTTTTATATATTTTATTTTTTAAATATTAAGATAAGTATAGCAGCTTTTAACAATCATCGCTTAACCAGGAAAGTTACTGAGTATTTATGATTAGGACGACCTCTAAACCAAAACATTTCTTTAAATTATTCTTCGTATATAATATCTTTAATATCTTATATCTTTGTATGGAGATGGAGTTGGATAAGAAAAGAATGTGTCTCAAATTAGGCACAATCAGAAAAAAACAAAAAAAAAAAAATGGTAATAAATAGTTTTATAATCAAAATAAAAAAAGTTAGTGCTAAGGTAATAAAGTAATCTTAAATGACAAAAAAGTTGAATGGGCGCTTTGACGAAAAATGGAGCACTTTTAGTTTTAATTGAATCAGTATTTTTTAAAAGGGCTGATTTGACATTTTTTTTGAAATTCACTTTTTGTGTGTTTTGTGTCCTTCTATGATAGCTTCATCAGTTTATGTTAAAAATGTGTTTAAATTTTATCTTCTTACACAAATAAAGCCACCTGAAAGTTTTTGATTTTTTTTAAAAAAGGCAAGTTTGCTTCAAATACGCCTTTTTTAAAAAAATCACTCTCAAGCTGATTCGTATTTTTAGCCGCAAAATGCGGAAAATGTCAACAGTTTCGATTTCAAAATATTCGATTTTTTTTAAAAGGGCCAATTTTTCTAAATTTCATATATTAATTGTTAACAAATGAAATGTTATAACAATTATCAAAGTGTACTAAGATGTTATTCTTGCATATATTTTTTTAAAATGTATTACACAAATTCTGTATATTTAATATCAAAAGATATAAAGAGTTTTTTTTAGTTTTCTCAAAAACGGGTTTTGAGCAAACCAGCCCTTTTAAAAAACACTGATTCAATTAAGAATTGTGTTTCTCTCGCCAAGAAAGCTATGCATAAAAAATATAATTTTATATAGTTTGCATTACTAGAAGTAATTTTACTTAATGGACTTGCAAACGATATTTAACTGAATATTTGGCCTTACACAAAGTCACGTCATTGTTTTTTTTGGTCAAAAGCAATTTAAGTTTACAAGTATTAAATTGTCTTTTGTTGTTCAAAATATGAAAGTTATTCTAGATAATTGATGTAAATGATGATGGCGGTGATGATCATCATGATCATCATGATCATGAACATATTGATAATCATGATACTATGATCATAATACCATGATGATGAAGGTTACACGATGATTATACAATTACGTTATGATGACGATGGCTATAATTTTAGCAAACGTTTAGTAGCAGTAAAAGTGTGGCATTTAAAACAATTTATTTATATGCATCAATTCTAACCTAAAAGCTAAAGCACTTTACACAAAGGTTGACATTCTAGTTAAGTAATGAAGAAATAATTTTAAAAAACAATTTTACCATCAGTTGTTTGCTTTTAATGCTTTTCAGAAAAATACGGTCATTTAAAAGTAAAATACGTCTATTAAAAAACATGGTTTTAAAAACCTTTATTGAACACTGATTCCAGATTAATTTCTCATTTTGTTTATTCCATGCTAATTTAACAAAAAGCGTTATTTTTCCTGCTTTGACGAAAATCAGAAATAATCTTTAGTTTAGTAAGTTATAATAGTAGATTTTATGAAATCAATATCTCAATATCTTCATAAATACACCAGACTCTTTTGATAAAATCAAACAGTGTTTCGTCAGGCGACCATGTTTTATTGATTCTATATTATTTATTTATGATATCTGTAATTGATTAACTATCGATGGAAAAAGACATTAATTGAAAGTACGCTATGTAAGACAGAATAAAACAACTGGATATTAATTAAATATTGGAATATATCTCAGTAAGTGTCTCTTAAATGATAATTAAAATTAAAACTTCGTCTCTTATATGCTAGATGATGTTCAGAGATATTCCTGCCAACTTGTACAGCTTGTGCGATTGTTTTAAAGTTTATTAGTTATATTGATTCAAACAAACTCAGCCGTTAACCAGAAGATTATAACTTATTATTGATATTATTGACTAATTAGATTATTGATAAATTAAAGTTTTAGAAACATTTTTTAAAGTCACACCTATTTTGCTCAGTTACTTTAAAATAAAAATGAAATTTAAATTTAGACATTTTTTAAGATTTTTGACATAAAATCTTCATAACGAATTCTGCCTAACGAAAATGGATGAAGAACTCGAAAGTGTATTTTCTGAAACATAAAACACTTTATGTGGATGTCCCAAATGTTAGGAAAATTTCGATATAAGCACATTAGTCCTTACATTGAAATCATTCAAGTTTTTAAATTAAAATCTTTTTTTTTTACATTAATTTACATTGAAATCTTTAAAATTTTTCAGTAATTAAATTTTTTCGTCTTTTAATCAAAAAAATAATAAAATACTTATTTGCTCTTTAAACTAACTCCCAAAACTTACTTAAAGGCGTATTTGTTTCGGCAAGCGGGTTGTACCTGATTCTAATAAACGTTTTCGCTGTAAAACGTGGGATGGAACCGATTAAAAGCGCTTTTAGTTTGTTTAAAGACAAAGAGCGCTTTTAATCGGTTTACAATTTTGAACAAGCTCTTCTAGAATTGATTCGGTATGCAACTCAGCAAGTGAAGACTGCATCTGTTATTGTTTTATTTATCTTTCATTCGTCAAAATTATTATATAATTATCTTTCTATAATCATCACTTTTTTTTATTATTATTAAAAAAAAACATAAGTTTAAAGAAAAATATTCTAGTCAATAAGCTTTTGTAAAGCAATTGAAAGTTGAAGAAAATCTTTTTTACGTGTATAGCTTATTTTGATTTCAAAAGATCTTTTTAACGTTTTATCTCAATGAGGAATTTATATAACTTAAAATAACCTTAACAACCTTAAATTAGCAAAAATGAAATTCTATTTTAACCACATTCGCACACGATTTAACTACTAGCCAGTAGTTTTTTATACCTCGTTGCGCGAAAAAAATTTTATAACATTTTAAAGAATTTAGGACGAGTATATTTAGCATTAAGATGTAAAATTTAAATAGGAACTAAGAGTACAAATATTCATTTACGAGCTATGAGAATTCACTTGATGTTCTTAAAAAAGCTGTTAACGGCCCTTCCCAGTAGGCATTGGGCGTCCTTAGACGTCCGGTGGATGTCTAAGGACGTCCAGTGCCTACTGGGTTGTTTAGAAAGATTAAGCTATTTTGCATTATATTTCTCTTACATATATGTTTTTTTGCATCTGTTCTACTTATCTCGTTTTGTATTTTGTAGCAGCATAGATTTTTGTTTTTATAAATTTTATTGTTTTGAGTAAATTAGATTTTAAACTTCAAAAAACCATAGCTCACTTATTTGCTAAGTTAAATATCTGTGTAATTTGATCGGTTTTCTAGTTATATAGTCAATTATTATATAGTTAAACTGCAGCAAAATATAACAGGGGCAAAAACCCAAAAAAAGCAAAAATGTAGCTTGATCGTTGTTCCAGTGTGGTCTTCATTTGTATGAGCAAGTATTGAAATTTCCAATTGTGTAAGTAATAATTGCCAAGTGTGAGTAAAAATTTACCAGTGTGTAAGTAAAATTTCCCAAGTGTATAAGTAAAAACTTACAGGTGTAAATTCTGGAACAGTTAAAAAATGAATTTTGATAAATTTATCAGAGCAATCTATTTCTCCCCTAATACAAACCTTAGAAATAGTTTGTTCTAATTTTCACACCATTTATGGTTCTTTTTCACACCATTAATGGAAATTTTAGCCTAAAAAGTTTCTGTCAATTTAGCTGCGAAACCCAAACCCAGCGTCTCATCAAGTGAAGCTTAGCTCATTATTCGGAAACATTGCCATTGACCAAATTTAGTCTTTGGTCACTGACAGTCTAGCTGGTTCCGCTATGAAATCATTCGGTAGCAAACACTGTATACGTATTAAAAATTTACTGTTTAATTTTTTCTGTCAATTGTCACCAAAGGCTCAGTTGGATCTTCTTGCAGTTTTTTAAGTAAACTTTCATCAAAAAAAAAATAATGCTGCATTATTTGTTTTTTCATTTTTATTTTATTTACTAGCCGTTTTAAATGTAATTAGAGAAACCTTCAAATTATATGATAAATTTCAACATCATATAATTAGAATTCCAATACTATAGGAACGATGGTCTGGGTACAATAGAAATGATGGTCTTCACAAATTGCCTGAGAAAAAGAAATGAAAGTGATTAAGTGTTATGGTTTTTACTGAAGAAACTTTCCTCGAAAGAAATTTTGAATATTAAATTTTTAAAAGATTGCATTTTTTCGAAAAATATTTTTATTTTTATTAAATATTAAATAAGTTGCATTTTTTCGAAAAATATTTACAAAAAATTTCTTAATTCATTTTACCTGATAATATCTTGCATTCTTTTTTGATAGCCAGTTGGGCTTGATTAGTTTTGTTTGAAACAGGGCTGTGGAAACTAAGCTGCTGTTCCGACTCAGACTGCTTGATTTTATCATGGGCCGACTCCGACTCCCGACTCCGTCTCCTTCATAAGTAACCAATTTTTAACAACCACTTTACTGTAGTAAAATGTTAACATTGGCTATTTCATCACCATAATACAAATAATCCAACCACTTAGTGCTTTAAACAGAATTTATTAGAAAATAATTTCTGAACAAACAACTTTTCTAAACTCTTGTTATGCAATAAACTCTAATGTAGTCACTAATAAAATTATAAACTTGTCAAAACCAAGTTTGAAAACCAAGTTAGTAGGACAGAAAGAAATTGTTCTTCTTTAAGTTCATATGCTTGAAGAATCTTTTCCACCAAGGCCTGGAGAAATTCACTGGTGCCCTCCAGTTGTTGCAAACTACAATTCCCATTATGTCTGGATATCCTGCAGCTATCAGAGCATTATGAGACTTGTAGTTTTGTAACAACTGGAGGGCTAGAGTTTAATACTTGTGCTTTAGACTGACAGAACATAAAATATTTTAATGAGTAACATCTATAAAATCCATATTAAAATAATGAAACTTTGAAAGACTTTTTTTAAACTGGAGTCGGAGTCGGTACAATTTTCCAACTCCGACTCCGACTCCAGCCAAAATGAGCTCCGACTCCGACTAAGACTCCACGACTCCGACTCCACAGCCCTGGTTTGAAATTAAAGCGAAACTTGTTTTTTCAATCAATTCATTTGCACTCTCCATTTCATTGACGGGTTTCTGGTATAGTGGTAATACTTCTGCAAATTAAAAGCTTCATAATAAATCGTTAATTATGTAAAAGAAATATATTCACTTTTTAAAGTTTCTGTATTGTTTCTTTTCATAAAATTCTGTGTTCACAAAATTAAAAAAAAAAGATTTACAAATTTCAAAAATTTCTCCCAACGATATTTGTGATCTGGACATCAGAAACTTTCTATTAACTTCTTGATAAACTAATCATCGAAATTTAGTGTTTAAATTGTTGTAATGCTTGAAAAATTATATTAACAAGTTGCATAAAGCCTTTTGATTAATCAAACTTTACGTATATTCGATCGTATCGAACCTTAAAAGCCGAGTTTACGAAGTGGTAAAAAGAGCTGCTTATCCATGTAAAAAAAACGGAATTATCCCGAAATCTGACCTGTATATTTCGGTATGTAAATCTTTCGACGGCCGTTTTTAAGTTGCTAAAACGACCTTTGTAACCAAAATGGTCTTTTAAATTCTGGTACCAACATGGGTAGGTATAAAAGTTATTCTTGTAATGTTCAAAATTCGGAATAATTATCACCGTATATCCTTTGCATATGTAATTAAAATATAACTTTGTTATTTGATTTATTATCTAGAATTACTGAATGGTAATAATTTTGCTTTATTTCACTTAAAGTCTATTTAAAAGTTTTTCATTTTACATTTCGTGTGATCTTCTAGGTATCTCAAGGGATAATTATCATAAAAGACGTGCAACTGGTGGTCGTAAGAAACCTTTAAGTAAAAAGAGAAAGTATTCCCTTGGGCGTCCTGCTGCCAATACTAAGGTATTTACTAAGAAATTTCTTATACATCAATTCGATTGAAGTACACAAAAAGTTATTACTATTTTTATCAATAACACTTTCTTTGGCAAAAGCTTTTTTTCTGATTTTAGATTGGAGTAAAAAGAATTAATGAGGTCAGATGTCGTGGTGGGAATTTAAAGTACCGTGCTCTTAGATTAGACACGGGGAATTTTTCTTGGGCATCAGAAAGTATGTTATTAGATATAGTTCATTTATTGAAATTATCTAGTGATATGATGAACTTCTTTTCAGTAAGAATCTGCTGTCGTTTTGACAAAGCATATTCTTTTGACTGCTCTTGTCATAGTTACACTGATCACTGACCACCTTTATTGTATCTATTGTTAATGATGCCTTTACTTTTTTTGTATTGTTTTGTGGTTCAATTAACAGGTGTTGCACAGAAAACCAGAGTGTTAGATGTTTTGTATAATGCAAGTAATAATGAATTGGTCAGAACAAAAACTTTAGTAAAGAATGCTATTATTCATGTTGATGCAACACCATTTAAACAATGGTATTGATTAAAATTCTAGTAAATTTTTTGTTGTTTAAGATTTTGCCTTAGTTGATTTTAATATTTTTAACGTCACTTTATTTTGAATAAGGTTTGAAGCTCATTATGGGGTAGCTCTTGGTAGAAAAAAGGTTCAAAAGTCAGTTACTGTAAGATTTTTGTTTTCATATACTATTATTTTTAAATATTTTGAAAACTAATTGATATTAATGATTTTCTAATTGTGAACTCTACACATGTTTACTCTTTAAATGTAACAATAATTTTGTTTCATGCATAGGTGATAAAACAATATTTTTTTTTGTACTGTAACTTAACTTTAGAAATGCTGTAAATAATACTTCAGTAATTTTAGTATTAGTTACACTTTTTAAATTTTTAGGCTGAAGGTGGTGAAGATGACGTATTAAATAAAGTTAGATCAAAACATGCAACAAAAAAAATAGAAGCCAGAAAGCCAGAATCTAAAATAGATCAACATTTAGAAGATCAATTTGCTTCTGGTAGATTATTGGGTGAGTACAAGTCAGTTATTTCATAAATGTGTAATAATTGTAAGCTGTTACTTTTAGGCAGGCAATAAATTTGTTTCAAAGTTTTTATCTCTTAAAGTTAAAGTTCACTGGCATAAATAAATTCTTAAGAAGTTGTTCTGTAATTGTTTAACATAAAGCTTTATATGCTTCACATAGTTGATTACTTTAGTGTTCTTATTTGAGCATTTAAGCCATTTAAAGTTAAAAATGTAATTCACAATTTGAATTTTTTTTTCTTTTTGTCTATGAAACGCTAGACAGTATATACTCTTTCTCTTTAAATAAGCTAAAATATCAAAATATACCACTGTATGAATGTTGAGTTAAAGTTAAAGTTTGTTTTTGTTGGCTAATATGTACTTATAGCTTGTTGTGAATTGATGATTATGAACACAGACCTGTTCTGAATGTTTATGTGTGGAAACTATTCATGCACCACCATCTGATCACATATAGCTTTGTTTTAATTTATTTACGCACATTTCTTAAGACCACTTTCCGAGAAAGTATCAATTGACTTTGTTCAAAGATAATTGAAGCTTTTCTCAGCATCCTTAATGGCTGTTCAGTGGATTGTGATTGAGTCATAGGTGTGCCAGATAACCCTATTTTCATTAACTTTAAGTTGCCTTGCATGCAAGATATCTTGCTTATTTGGTAATAGCATGGTGCAAAAGTGTTAATTTGAACAACATTTGAGCTTTAGAATTTTTAAGTTTAACTGAAATATTACTTGATAAATGACTTACTCATTGCTGCCCAGTTTATTGTAATAGTTATGAAAAGTCTTACCTTCAAAGAAATTAACATAAGACATCAAAGAATTCTAGAATAAAATACTTAAGAGTTTTATTTTTGGTTGACTTTTTCTTTTAATTTAATGTGAATTGATGATTATGAACACAGACCTGTTCTGAATATCAATGTGGATATTATTCATGCACCACCATCTGATCACATGCAGTTCATTTAACATTGTTTTTTATTTCTTTTATATGATAATTGTAAACATTTATTGGCAACTAATTTATTGATCTCTTGATTATGCTATAAGAAAAATTATTTTGTTATTTTAAGCTTGTATTTCATCAAGACCTGGCCAAAGTGGGCGTGTTGATGGTTATATCCTTGAAGGAAAAGAACTGGATTTTTATTCCAAAAAAATAAAGTCAAGAAAAGGAAAATAAATTCGTAACGGGAAAAAACTGCTTTTTTTTATGAATTGTTCAATTGTGCAATGACAACCTAAAGAAGTAGTAGTCTGAAGATGTCTTATGAATTGATCTTAAACACTGTACAATAATAAGGGACTAGTAACTCGACACGCAAAGCTAAATTTGTTATAATGCGCTCGTAGTCCGTTCAAGGTTCCTTCTAATACATTTGCAAATAGATGTAAAAATGCACCCTCAAATGTGGTTTCCATAACTTTTATTAGATATCCCAAGAAAGACATCTCCTAATTACACTCACTGGTCTTTTGAATCTTCTAGTCAAAACTGGTGTCGATTCTCAAAAAAAAACTGATTTATTAACCTCAAGATTTTTCTTAGAATCGTAACGTCATTTGAAACTTAATCTTAATTATTTAATCCTTGATTGAAACTTTAAATACCTTTTAAATCAAAGGTCCTCGGACAGGATCGAAATTTTATTAAATTTTCAATTCTAAAAGTAATAATCTGTAGCTATTGACTGGTAACAATATTAATCAACTTAATACGAAGTTCTCAATAAATTACTGCCGTTTTGAAGAAGTCTAATTGTTACTCTAATGTTTTGTCATTGTGTCACTCAGATTTTCTAACTTGATATCGAATTTATATATTAACTAGATGTCTAACTTCACTAACATTCTGTAAGAAAGTGTAGATTTTAATGACTATTCCCATTATATTGAAATGGGCAATAATTTTTTTGGTTTGCTTAGATTAATCATTGCGTCTTTTCTGGCTGGCTAAAAATTTCCTTCACTGCCAAAGCGCGAGTTTAAACATCTAGTTTACACATCATTGCTGGATATAGCAATCAGGCTAGTTATTTTCTTATGGCGTTATCCAGCTGAAGTCCTTCCAAAAAAAGAACATTTTCATGCAATACTGCTATTGGCTCAAAAAATTCCCAATTGCTTTATCATCTGAAGAAAATTTCAATCGCCAAATTTTCTCACTCGAGTGGAGCGTGAATAGTGCTTCAAATAAGTCAGTTCTTAAAAATAACGCATTAAACTTTGACCGTAAAGAAATTTGAAGTTATTTTCATTCTCGTTCTAAATCAGTATGTAGGGAGCTATTCTAGGATGTATTTCTTGAATTAGTTGTAAGATATGTACTATCATAGATAACCTGTAGTGGTTGATTCATTGTAAATTTCAGACTGGTCATCAGTGTTTGTTTCTCTGTTAAGAACGAATCAAGTGGAAAGATTTTATCAATTTTTAAAAATAACTTATGTTTTTTGAAGTCTATTTAAATAAAATATTTATGCCTTTAAATCAGCATAAACATTTTATTTCAATAAACTTCAAAAACAAGTTTTTGTTGTGACAAATAAACATTTATATATAAATTTGTAATTTTTGAAAAAGTAGTTTAAAAGGTTAACACGTTTTTTTTTTAATTTTTTTTTTGAGATACCAAGCAAATGGGCTAGTACTAGAAAGTTTCTTGTTTTAAGGGTTCCATTTTACAACTCCAGTACTAAAACTTTCAGATTTAAAGAGAGAGAAAAATGAAATAAAATGTAGTTTGAAAACATGTTAACAAGATAAAATGTTTTACAGTTTGTCAACTAAAATTATTTGAATTCCATCAACATCATTCAATGTAATATAATCATCAGATTTGTCCATGAACAAAACACAAAATCAGGAAATATTCATCGAACCCTTCACAAAAAAAGTTTCTTATCGAGAAATAACTCAGTAATAATAGTTCATTTAGATTTTGTGGTTTCTGATACTAGTTTCTTATAAACACATTTCTTAAAAAAAAAGAATCGCGTAATTAAAAAGCACTATAATTTACATATTTGAAGTAAAAAACTAGGTATTAATATCGCTAGTTTTTGAATCTTTTAACTTTGTTTAACTAAATATATAAATTATTTTTTTATTTGATTTCTTTCGAATGACTGATATTCAAGTTTTCATTATTTACTATTGTTCGTTTTTAACGGAACAACAAAACGTATAATTTAAACATTCTTTGTGATCATGATTATGTGCATCTTTAATTAATATAAAAAATAGTGGACGCCTCATCTACATACATAATGAAAGAGTAACACGATTAAAAGCGCTGTTAGCAAATTAGTGTTTTACAAAGTGAATGTTAAGATAAGGCGTAAATCATAAACACTTTAAAGACCTGTATACACAGATTTCTGTACTGCATTTAAAGAACGTTTAAAAAAGTGGCAACTAAAAATTCTAAACCTGTAAAAATAGTAATAATTAAAAGAGAAATGTTACAGACCTCAGGTTATGAAATTGTTAAATTGTTCTGTTCTTTATCTTAACTCATACTTCTTCATATTTAAAGGAATTTTATAACATAAAATAAAAAATATCCGATTTTGGACTTCTCGGCTTCTACAGTATGCGAAAATGTTTTTAACTGGTTACGAAAAAGTTTTCTAGATTTGCAAGGAAATTTTCAACTGGTTGCGAAAAGTTTTTCTGCAATATGCAAGAAAGTTTAAAATCAGTAGCAACCAACAAAAAAAAGCTCAAAAGTAAAAACTCAAAAGTTAAACACAGATAACATAAAGTGTGGTGAAGTTTTATATAGCATAAAGTGTGGTTAAGATTTATATAGTATAAAGTGTGATGAAGCTTTATATAACATCAAGTGTGTAGTTTTAACAGCACGATATTCAAAGATAATTAAAGTCGGAAGTAAGAGGAGAAATATACTTATTTTTAATGTAAAAAAATCAAAAATGTTTATTAGATTTAAATCTAATAAACATTTTTGATTATATTGAAACTACAAGCTTTTATAATCACCATCCTAAAATGTTACACTTAAAACAAGTAAACAAGTTAGCGCTACTTTTCTCATCTACTTTCTTCAAAATCTTTATCTAAGTATTCATAAATTTAGGAGTTATGTCACATTTTACAGTTGATGGTTGTTTATCGTCCCAGACGTTACGTAAAGTTTAGAAACTTGGCCATCCTACACAATCTTTGTTTCAGTTTTAATGTCAACCTCGCAATACCGACAGTATCCTATCATTTATTACCTGGTACCTGAGATAGATCAACTAGACAGTAGTTTTAACTGTCCATACTTTTCATCACCAGTTGCAACGGAAAGTTTGTAAATCTTTTAAGTGATCTTTCAGCCCGTTCTTTTTGTTGTTTTACATATTTTGGACCAGGGACCTTTAATTTATTATTTCTTGTTTGCTTTCGTTGCACAAGTTTTCGAAATTTTGAATAAACATGCTGTTAAAAGCTAACTAGTATTTCGCTTGCAAATACAATTCATTTTCAGGTATTTACCAATCAACACCGACAGTTGTTAACATAAATTTTTCGAGTTCTCAACTTTTTATCAACAAAACGTTTTAATACTTATTGAATTGTTCTCTTTTTACATCCTTCTTTTTACATCCATTGAATTGTTCTCCTTTTACATCCTTCATTATTGTTCAAGAAAAACTCTCTTAACATCATCTTAACATTGTTTTTGAAAAAAAAATCCTCACATAATCAATTCAAATTGAATGAGTAGAAAATTTGTTGGTTTAAGTACTAGAACTATTTGAACACCGCGCTCCGAAACCTTGACCACGCTTTACGACAAAAAACATTTGAAGTATTTCTAGGAAAAAAGTCTCTTTTTTTCAAATGTCTGTTGTAAGTAATTCAAATTAGTGAACGGAAACTTTCGGCCGAAGCCGAAACCGAAATTTCTGCGACAGCAATTTTTTACTTTTCCTGTTTCGGCCGAAATTTCGGTTCAAACCACAACCGAAATGAACCGAAACTTTTATAAGATTTTTTTTAAAGTCTAGATAACTTTTTTTTAATTTAGAGTGGGATCATGACGATTTCCTAATTTTAATCGTTTGTT
>QPEY01002075.1:7299-13563 GCA_014706445.1 Hydra viridissima | reverse complement strand
TTTTCGTTATCATTATTCCTGTTATTTTTGTTTTTCTTATTTTCATTATAACTATTTTTATTTATATTTTTATCATTAATTTTGTTATTATTCATTTCATTATTTTTTATTTTTTATTATCATTATTATTCTTATTATTACTGTTACTCTCCTTATTATCTTTTTTTTTAACTCTTTTTTTTTCTATTAAAATATTTATATTTGTTTTTTATTGTTTTATTATTATCATTATTTTTATAATTTTTGTTATCCTTATTACTCCTTCTATTTTTGTTATTATTGTTTTTATTTTTTTGTTCCATTTTGTATATTTTTATTGTTTTTTTTGGTGACAGCTAGTTCATCATCTGATTCCTGTTTTCAGGTGATTTTTGATGACTATTATTTTCTCCCATAGTCCATTACAATAAGTCTGTTTCGTTATGGTTTAGTATGCAAGTAGTTTACTCATAAAAAGTTTGCTTTTATCATAAATTAGGGTTTGAATTATTTTTATCAAAATTTAAATTTCCTATTTTTCAGGTAGTTCATTAAATAAGTAATGTTTCTAATCAAGTACTGCATGTGCTAAATTTCCCATGGCTTAAAATGACTTTTGAACTCAAAAGAAATTATAATTTATGCAAATTTCTTTCTGGTGAGTCAATTTTGAAATATCATGTATTGCTTTTGATTTTGTTTTTCAGTCCATACTTAATTGAAAATAATTCAAGTTGTTGTAATAAAAAGCTTATTAATTTTCTTTGCAACAGTAACACAGGTACTCTGTAAAGTTATTTTCTTTCATTTCAAATTAGTTACTTCTTTAAAGAAATTAAGTTGAGCTGATTATTACTTCAAAATATATAATTCAGTTAATGTTGTGCTTATTGACAGCTTATTCTTCATTCAGTATTGCATATTTACACTACTACTTGAGTAGTGCAAATGCATGAGTATTTTTTTATCAGTACATTTTCTTTGTTATTTTCTTAAATTTTAATTCTTGTGCTACTAAACATTTATTTTTATCCAATTCTTTTATTCCAACTCTGTACACTTGGTTACTATAGGAATGGTAGTAAAATTTACAGCATTTCCCAGAAATAGCAATAAAATGAGTAAAGCTCGCTTTTCTCAGCCATTTTGAGTGGAGTATCTTAAAGTATGTGGCTAACTCCTCTTTTTCCATTTTATTAATGTAGTGATACTACATTTTATTTATGAATGAAAGAGAATCTTTAGACATCCTTTAGCTTTTGCGGATAAAGCATAACTGAAATTTTGCTTTCCCTGAAGCCATGCTTTTGTTAATGAGTTTTAGTACTAATGAGTTTAGCAATATTCCAAAAATGAAAGAATTTTTAATCAAGATGCGTTTAAAAAGAAAAGTTAAATGAAAATGCATTTAACAAAAATACAGAGAAGAAAGTCCACTTCAACATGAAGATTTCAAACATCAAAAAATGGAAAAATTTACATTTATTCAAATAAGTAAAAAATCGTGCCAAATAATGTTTACACGGTATTATTTTTTTCTAAATGATTTAATTGAATTGTTTTTAAAAATAGATTATTTAAAGAATTAGTTGTTATATTAGTGGTAATTATTACTTGCTAAAATTATCAACTGATTTTCTCCCAATGTTTAAAACAGGAGAATAAAATAATTCTAATCTAAAAAAAAAATTCTCAATCAAAAGAAAAGCACAATGAACAAAATAAAGATATAGAACAACCAAAAAAAATTGCTAAAGATTTTCTTTACCATCACATTTTCAAATGCACATGCAAAACAGTTCTTGTACATTTTCAAATGTACATGCAAAACAATTCTTCAGCTTATCATATTAATGCCTCTTTCTTTTTTTTTTTTTGCTTTTATTTCTTTATATTTGAAGTAGTTATAAACTTAAGATCTAAACTGTAAATGAACAGTTGCACAAACAATTTTTTTACTCAAGTTAATATCTAATTGAATTAGCTTTTAAAAAATAGTTTAAAGGTTTTACATGCTTCTTCATAGCTTAACATAACTGGTAAGGTCCTTTGTTGTTTGGTTCTTAAATATTTTATGTTTGTTACTTAAGTAATTGGCTTATCATTTCTGTCCTTTTAGAGTAATTTACTTCCATTCCCAAGAGCAAATACAAAATCAAAATGCTTGGTAGAGTACATGGTCAACTTAAGTTTGCATCTTATACCATTTATTTATTGCATTTTACAAAAAGGTATTTCACCTTTCAATAACATAAATTCAATACCTTTACCAGACAATCCAAGCATGTTAAATTAGTATTCCTTTAAAAATGTGCCCTAAAGTCAGACCCAATGAAAGTTTATGGTTTTTGGGTAAGTGTAAGGTTTTTGGTTTTACTTTTGTTTCATGAGTTAAAACTACAAAAATGAACAGGAGAAAAGCTAAAAGAAATGGACAATTCTTTTCCCCAAGATATAGTGAAACTGATTTGAAGATATTGGATAAAAGATCTTTTTTTTTTTTTTCTTAGAGTATTTACTGTGATACTTCCCGAAATATTTTATTTCATTTGGGTAACATTTATAGGTTTCCTAAGGTCATAAATGTTTTACTATTACAGAAAATAAAGCAAGCATGTATGGTCTCTTGATAGTAATAATGTTTCAACCCAGACTTTACTTGATTTTAGTATCTATTCTTTGTATGTAGATCGCCATTTTGCTTGTTTACTTCTAACAAGTTCATTAAAAAAAATTTGAAAGTTTGATAGTGTATTAATGTGTATTGGATTGTATGTCACTGTTACAATTACATTAAAGTTTTATTCAGTTAATTAAGGTAACACTTTTTCCGTTTGTGGACCCTTTTGTACTAACCAACAACCAATTTATCTAATTTAATAAAAATGTTTTCTTTAAAGTTTTTTGATAACTAAGTAAATATTTGTAATGGAGATGATAAAGAACTAGTTTTGTTTCAGAAAGATAGGATGGGATGATACCTAAGGTTTTATACCCTCATCTGAGCTGCAGCACTGTTTTACATAAAGTTATTAAGAGAAAAAAAACACATTCACAAAATACACTTTTTTTTCCAATTAGTTAGTAACATCTCACCGCTTCTTAATTTAGTGGAAAGAAATTCAGATAAGAGTGTAGAAAGTGAATCTGCCAGTGTTGGAACAGTATCTTTTGATACAGTACATTTCTTTTGCACAACTTTCCCATTCATATAGGAAGAATCAATATTTAGTAAATCTACCTTGAAGACCAAACAGTATAGCAAACACTTTCAGATCAGCACAAATTGACAATTGCTAACGCATTTAAGAGATCTTTCAAGTTTTCATGTCACTATCAGTGCAACTGGTTAAGCTACTGCAACTGATGGTAACCATTATTTAGCACATTCTTGAGGCACTAACAAACTACCTCTACTTATCTGGATTATAATTTGTAATTATTGCAGGCAGTTAACCACATATGCTGCTACAATTAGCAATATCATCTCCCTGGTCAAAGAAGGGAATTAGATTTTTATGAAGGTCATTTTATGAACATAATTTGCTAGGAGAGTCCACTGTTGTAATCTTGAACCTAAAACTTTTGTCTAGTGTTTTGAAAGATTCATATCTCTTTTGGGTCATTCAACTTAGGAGATAATCTGAGTCATTTATGGGTGTTGACTTATCGTTTCATGCTTACTGAACTTTTTCCTTACTAGACTTAACTTAGACTTAACTGTTATTGTTTGTATAGATTTTGTTAAAAAGAGAAATTCTAAAAAGTCAAGTATAAAGTAGCTTTTATTATTACAAATTTTAAACAAGTTTATCTCAGTTTATGTGGAGGGTCAGATCATAATATTTCAACCAATTTCAACAAAACTTTGTGGGGTACCATCTCTGATTTTCCTGGTTTTTACATATTATTAGCTACATGATGTAAATAGGTTAAATGTGCAATTTAAGAGTTCCAAGTGCAATTGTTTAGAAACTATAGCCTTACAGACACTCTCAGGTGGTCCCCCCACAGATTCTCGAATGGTAAAAATAGACAACTTTAAGGGCTCATAACGTTTTACAAACTTTCAACAAGTGGCTCATTTTCTCTAGAACTATTTTCTGGATATTTCTGTCTTAAAAATAGAGATTTTTCATTAGCTTGGCATCATGTTAGAAAAAAACTATAGCCTCCTCAACTGTGGAAAGGTTCTGAAAAATGCTGAGAAAAGGCAAAATGTAGTTAACCGTAGTATTTTTCTATTCATCAACAAGTCGTTACATGTTAGTTTTCTGATTAGCTACAATTGTCTGCAACAAATGGGCAAAATGTAAGTAGCTTGTTGCATTTAAGAAATCATTTATGTCTAAAAGTAAACAGTCCACTCGACTAAAAAGTCCCATTTTCAGCCATACTGGGATGGCTCGTAAACATTTCAAACAGTTTTTATTGATCTGATATAAACAGCAAATAAGGCCATTGGAAATATTTTAATAATAATAACAATATATAATTTATATTGTTATTATTATTATTGTTGTTGTTGTTGTTGTTATAATATTATTATTATTGTTATTATTATTATTATTGTTATTATTATTATTTTTATCATTATTATTACTATTATTATGATTATTATTATCATCATTATTATTATTACTATTATTATAGTTATTGTTGTTATTATTATTATTATTTTATTATTATTATTATTATTATTATTATTATTATTATTATTATTATTATTATTATTATTATTATTATTATTATTATTATTATTATTATTATTATTATTATTATTATTATTATTATTATTATTATTATTATTATTATTATTATTATTATTATTATTATTATTATTATTATTATTATTATTATTATTATTATTATTATTATTATTATTATTATTATTATTATTATTATTATTATTATTATTATTATTATTATTATTATTATTATTATTATTATTATTATTATTATTATTATTATTATTATTATTATTATTATTATTATTATTATTATTATTATTATTATTATTATTATTATTATTATTATTATTATTATTATTATTATTATTATTATTATTATTATTATTATTATTATTATTATTATTATTATTATTATTATTATTATTATTATTATTATTATTATTATTATTATTATTATTATTATTATTATTATTATTATTATTATTATTATTATTATTATTATTATTATTATTATTATTATTATTATTATTATTATTATTATTATTATTATTATTATTATTATTATTATTATTATTATTATTATTATTATTATTATTATTATTATTATTATTATTATTATTATTATTATTATTATTATTATTATTATTATTATTATTATTATTATTATTATTATTATTATTATTATTATTATTATTATTATTATTATTATTATTATTATTATTATTATTATTATTATTATTATTATTATTATTATTATTATTATTATTATTATTATTATTATTATTATTATTATTATTATTATTATTATTATTATTATTATTATTATTATTATTATTATTATTATTATTATTATTATTATTATTATTATTATTATTATTATTATTATTATTATTATTATTATTATTATTATTATTATTATTATTATTATTATTATTATTATTATTATTATTATTATTATTATTATTATTATTATTATTATTATTATTATTATTATTATTATTATTATTATTATTATTATTATTATTATTATTATTATTATTATTATTATTATTATTATTATTATTATTATTATTATTATTATTATTATTATTATTATTATTATTATTATTATTATTATTATTATTATTATTATTATTATTATTATTATTATTATTATTATTATTATTATTATTATTATTATTATTATTATTATTATTATTATTATTATTATTATTATTATTATTATTATTATTATTATTATTATTATTATTATTATTATTATTATTATTATTATTATTATTATTATTATTATTATTATTATTATTATTATTATTATTATTATTATTATTATTATTATTATTATTATTATTATTATTATTATTATTATTATTATTATTATTATTATTATTATTATTATTATTATTATTATTATTATTATTATTATTATTATTATTATTATTATTATTATTATTATTATTATTATTATTATTATTATTATTATTATTATTATTATTATTATTATTATTATTATTATTATTATTATTATTATTATTATTATTATTATTATTATTATTATTATTATTATTATTATTATTATTATTATTATTATTATTAT
>QPEY01002075.1:2299-4799 GCA_014706445.1 Hydra viridissima | reverse complement strand
CAGGAACATTCTCAAATCGTTGAGCAAGCACTTCATGTGTAATGTTTCGGTTTCAGAAATGTAGAAAAATCTGAAAAAAGGTTAACAAATCAAAATTCCTTTTCCAAATTTGTATTTAGTAAGGTCTTGTTTTAAGGAATCCTATTTTATTTTTTTATTACTAAACATAATAGCTTATTGTCATTATTTTTGGGTAAAAGTCTATTATGATATGGATATTTGACATCAATTATTTGAAAAATTATTATAACCCAAATGTACATACACTCTGACAATTGCATAATATATACCTGGTGTTTTTAAATTTTTCTTTAGCAACTAAAAACAAATTCCTCTGAGTCAAAACGTGATTGCCAATTGGCTTTTGAAGGGACAGGCTATGAATAACTCTTTTCATTGTTCCACTTTATCCATCACATGCACATTTTCCATGAGCAGTCCCGAAAAAATGCAAATCTGCTTTTAGTCTTAATCTTTTTCATGAAAACAAAGGTTTTTCAAATTAAACCAAAAATACAATAAGAAAAAAACCTATTTAGTTAATGATTATCAATTTTGTATCCAACTTCAAAAACTTTATTTCAAGGGCTGAAAACAGTTTATTAAAAATGATTTTTTTGTTAATCAAAATTTTTTAAAAATATTGTGATGTAAAACTTTAACCTATTTTTTTACTTGCACAATCATTGAAGTAATTGATCTTCTGAACTTGTTGATAAACCTCTTTCAGAATTGCTATGAATTTGGAATGTAACTGAAAACTGCCTCAGCATTGTGAATTAGATTGTCAGATATAACACAATAACACTTGCTTTCTAGTGATTGGTTTCCATTTGCAGATCGCACATATATGACAAGTGGATTGAGAGTTGCTAGATTTTTGGAAAAATAGGATGACTGAACTTCATTTTGCGTAATAAAAAATTTTCAGCAAAATCCATTCATTTGGCTTCATGTTTTCTTTGAGCAACTTTAAAAAGCATGTCTGGGATTTGCTGACATAATGATGTTTTGTGAGGTTATATAGCTTGCCTGTTAACTCATCTAAAAATTCATCAGGACTTTTAACTATAGTTTCTAAGGAGCATATATCAGTCTTTAACCATTGTTTATAAGCTATTTCATTTGCTAAATCCCCTAACAGTTTATTTAACTTTTTTTCAACTCTCTCTTTTCCAGGACACTTCTCACACTCGTTAAACATACATGGTTTATTTCCTATTGAACATACAGCTAAGGTCATCAGATCTTTTGACTTTAACTCACTTTTTAATGATTTAACCATAAGATTTGAATTTTGATGGTCAATACAAACACAGACTGTGTGCGTGCCAGATTTTCCCGCAACAATATAATGATGTGGCATAAAAAGAGCAAATGATGTCAGTCCCACCTTTACTATGCCATTGGATTTTGATTCTTCTTACCATTTCTGGTAAAGTTCTGAAAGATTGCATCGTATGAGTCGCTTCTGAATGTGCTGTCTTCCATCAATTGTCTTTATGGTAATATAATCTTTTACTCCTGCCAATAACCTTCTGTTACAATCATCCGCATAAACGTTGACAATTCTGATTTACAACTTCAGTAGTCAATTTTTTAGAATATCTTATATCTGTTGATCTCTCACCAAGGATTCCTTTAACATCCCGCAAAGGTCTAGCTTGCTTCACCATAAATTGTGTTGTTTTAATTTCATTTATTATCACTTGAGTAGTAGCATACTCATGCTGGATGATCTTTTAAAAGGTGACACAACAAATTTCATAAGACAAGGATTTATAGTATCAATTTGTATGACAGAGTCATCAGGTGATATGTAATCTGGGTCACGTCTCTTGTCAACTTCTTAAACACTCTTGAATTTTCATACACAACCAAAACATATTTTTTTCCCAGGAATTAAATTAGAGTTCAGTTGATTATGCTCCAGAGTGACGGTTGTCAGGTTCCTTTAATCTTTCAATGAATGGAGAAAGGGTCACAGCAGGATTTATGGTATGTTGAATAGTAATTGATAAATTGTAATCTATGGTGAGTGCCAAGTTTATACAGATGAATATTTTTTTATTCCAGTTCTTAAGCTCAGCAGGTATTTATCTTCATTTAATATTTCTGAAATTTCAGACTCACTGCATATGTATTTTCATGACAATATAACACTTTAGTTAAATATTAATAGAATAAGTATTCATGTTTATGAAATAGATAAATATATATATATATATATATATATATATATATATATATATATATATATATATATATATATATATATGTATGTATGTATGTGTGTGTGTGTGTGTGTATGTATGTATGTATGTATGTATGTGTGTGTGTATGTATGTATGTATGTGTGTATGTATGTATGTATGTATGTGTGTGTATATGTATGTATGTATGTATGTGTGTATGCTGTCTCTTATACATAACTATACGTGTATAAGAGACATGTACGTATGTATATTAGAAGGTACGTAGATAGGAATAGAAAACGTCT
>QPEY01002074.1:101788-117229 GCA_014706445.1 Hydra viridissima | reverse complement strand
AGATTATTATGAGCACATTAAAAAAAAAAAAAATTAAAAATATTAAGATTTACCTTGTGCTCATAGCCTTGCTACGAGGGTACTATTTGGGGCATTTTTAGGGGGGTTTTGACGCTTGAGCACAAGGTAAATCTCAATATTTCTGACTTTTTTTTTGTAATCGTATTTTTTTTACATTTGCCCAAATTTATCTTGTTGTGTATTCGCGTTTTCGAAATTTTTTTTTTTTGAACACCCCTATATATATATATATATATATATATATATATATATATATATATATATATATATACACACACACTGTCCTCCAAAACATTAGCAACCAAATAAAAAAGTGCTTTTTTTCTACTTTTAATACTAATTACAGCAATATTATTTTTTTAATTACGCTTTGAATGCAAAAAATGCTTAATATTACATATAAGAAAAAAGATTTGTACATAATAAGACTACTTGAAAATGAATAAACTTGTGTTTTTGTTTTTATTGGTATTTTAACGCAAAGACGTGGTCCTCCAATAATTTAGCAACTTTTTATAATTACTTACAAAAACCGAAGAAAAACAGCAGCACAAGTGTGGAAATAATGCCCAAGGAAATTGTTGTGTTGTAATTATTAGTACTTAACCAATGAGAATCAACTAATTGTTAATTTTTGTCCAGAGATGAATATGGAGTGTTGCAATTATTACAATATAAATTTAAGATCGCTTATATATTCTGTTTTGGATTATAATGGCAGGAAACAAGTATAATTTAGCTTTTCGAGAACGTATTGTAAAAGATTACAAGAAAGGAATCGAATAAAAGGAAATATCAACGAAATACTCCATTAACAAGTCAATTGTATGTCGAATAATCAAACGATTTAATAAAGGTAGTCCTTTAGAAACAGAACATAAGGGCGGACCACTCAAAATATGTCGTTTCACCGATCAAAAAATTATTCGTCATGTTAAAAAAAATCCTTTTGACAGCGCCAATGATACTATTAAAAAACTGAAACTTTCCGTGTCTCAAAGTAAAGTTTGTAGACGGTTATAACTTTCAGGGATTTTGAGCTTTAGAGCAGCAAAAAAACCTTTCATTTCTCAGAAGAATAGAAAAGCTAGAATTGAGTTTGCAAATTCTCATAGAAACTGGACTATAAATGATTGGTATTAGAGTACTCTGGAGCGATGAACCAAAGTACAATTTGAAAGGTCCTGATGGAAATTTAAAGGTACGTAAACCTAAAGGTAAACGCTTAGATCCTAAATACACAAGAGGAACAACCAAGCATGGTGGTGGAAAAAGTGCAATGGTTTGGGGTTGTTTTTCTGGTTTTAGTGGAGTTGGACCTGTTTGCCGAATAAATGGCATTATGGATCAGTATGTTTATCGTGATATTCTCAAGGAAAAAGTGGTTCCTCATACTGATAATAATATGCCTCTTTTATGGACATTTCAACAAGACATCGACCCCAAACACACCTCTAAACTCGTTAAAGAATGGTTTGAAACAAATCAAATTAAAGTAATGGCCAGCTCAATCACCTAAATGGCCAGCTCAATCACCTGATCTCAACCCGATTGAAAAATTATGGTACTAAGTTGAACTCTCCCTAAAACACAAAGGACCCTTCAAAAACGCCGATGAGCTATATAAAGCTATTGAAACCACGTGGAATGAGGTTACACAAGAAAAAATTAATAAAATCGTAGAGTCTATGCCGAGATGTTCCTTGATCCTAAAAAAAAAAGGATATGTCATTAACTATTGATATTAACATTTTTTAGGGCAGTTTTAAAAAAGTTGCTAATGTTTTGGAGGACCACGTGTTTGCGTTAAAATACCAATACAAACAAAAATTCACGTTTATTTTTTTTCAAATAGTCTTATTATGTTAAAATCTTTCTTCTTATATGTAACATTAACCATTTTTTTCATTTAAAGCGTAATTAAAAAAACAAAACTCCTGTAACAATAAAAAAAGTAGAAAATTTTTTTTGATGAGAACAAAATGAGAACAAAAAATAAAATAAGACAAAACAAACTTTTAAGAGTATTAACAATAAAAAAAAAAAAATTCGCTTTGAAATATTTTTCCGAATGTTTTTATAATTGACTTTGATGTTGTACAAAGTGTTAATGGTGAAACATATAACGATCTTCAATCTTTTTTAAAATCTGTAAGGTTAAGAGCAAAACACTGTTTTTCTAGTAACACAAAAACAAAGATTAAGATGACTCTGAAACGTCAAATGAAAAGAGAGATCGATGTATGTAAAAAGAGGTGCTGAATTTCATTCTCAAATGGAACTAGGTTTTAATGTTACAGATTTAATAACTTGCTAAATACTATTAGATCGTATTATTGATAACCTCTCAAGCTTTAATAAGAATGGTAGTGGATGGTCAAAAGTGGCTTTAATAGGAATAGTAGTGGATGGTCAAAAGTGGCTTTTCGGTTAAAACCGTTAAATCTATTTTTATACCAACTTTTAAATAGTAAACTTATGAAGTAGTGGATCAAGTCAAGTGGGAGCCCGAAGCGGAAAAAAATCACTATGCTCTCAAAATCAAATTAGACAAAAAATGAAAAAGTTTTCTTAAACCAAGGCGAATGTCAGGGTGATACAGATTATCATACAATTAAAATCTCCCAAAAAGTTCTAAAATCAAAACTTTTTCCGTATTTTCGCTACAAGTTAAATGAGTTTCATGTAAAACGAGTTCATCTGAACCTTGGTCATTTTAAACACAAAATTTATATCTCAGTTGGCATCAATAAGTTAAATGAACGTTTAGCATTAAGAATTATTGAAAAATTAATAAAATATAATAAAAAAAATACGATCAGAAACAACAAACAAACAACAAACCGTTTTAAAAAGATTAAACACGAAGTGGTACCAATAAGTACAGTTTTGGAAATATGATTTAACAATTTTTAGAAAAAAAGTTGTGATAAAGCTTTTACTTTCTGATTTTCTATTTTTCAAAAGTGACGTTTCTAAAGTTGAATTAAAAAAGTTAGTGTTTTTATCGACTTCGACTAAATCGACTAAAACTCGACTAGTCGAAAGATGAAATTAATCGACTTTGAAAAATCAAATAGTCGATTAATTTCATATAATGGATTTCCTACTAATTTATGAAATGTTTTGCCAATTTTTTGCTCTGAGTGTTTTTTAAAAAATGACTTAAAATGCCTATCTGTGTTTTTTTTATCTTTATTTGTGTAGTTTCTGTTTTGTTTTGTTTGTTTATTCAATTTTGATTCATCTAACAGATTAGATGAATTAAATTCGTACAAAGAAAATGCCCTTGATATAACAACAGCATGTGTTTTATAACAGTATTACATACCACCTAATTTTTTTGTTTACTCTCTTAAAGTTAGATTTGTTTCATAGAATCTGAAAATTAAAGTGTCAAGCAACATTAATGATTATAACGATTAAAATAATATAATGATAATAATAAAATTTTTTATTCAAATAATTCGAGACTAAATTAACTTTTAGTCGATTTTAAAAATATATAAGTCTATTTTGTTCGACTTTGAAAAAGTAATAATTGATTATGTCGACAGTCGAATAATTTCAAAGTCCTAACAACACTAAAAAAAATACTTTCATCATGCAGCAGTTTAGATTTGAACTATAGTTTTTTATTCACGCAAGCAAGAGAAACCAAAAATAGAAGATTTTCTCTTACTATCAGTTGTGAAATGTTGTATTTTTCCTTTTTTTAAAGATTGCTAATGAGATATAACCAAAATGATGATATAACCAATAAAAACTTTACTAAATTCAAATAATAGAGGTTGCCACGTTTTTGACTTTAAGTTAGGGCTTGTAAAATGAGTGAGTATATATAAACTAAAAAATATGGGTCTATGTAGGATTTAGTTTCAGCGAAGGCCAGATCCAGGTTATTTTAGAGGTACGGTATAATAGATAGAAATTTCTCAAAATATTTAACTTTGTCAAAGATATTTAAGTGATTTTCCATAATCAGCTCTTACGACAGCAGCATTAAGCTTTAAGATTCAACTTTAATTTTGAATGGAATATTGCTGGTGAGTATTTTTTTAAAAATAATCACCTTTTCTTTTTTTTAATACAGTTGCAATAAGAAGTTTTTATATAAAGAGGAAAAAAGTTCATTGTTTATAAGGATCTTAACAATATTAGCATTTTTAAAAGGCTTATTTGTGATTAAAATAAACCGGTTTTAAATAAGGTAACTGGTTTTAAACTAGATAATTGTGAAACGTCAAGCACCTTTTATAAGGACGTGCAACTGGCAAGATCTTGGGAGAAAAAACAGTTTGAACAAAAAAATAAAAATGCGTTTGACATTAGTTTTTTTGGCGGTTTGTTTTTCGTTGGTAAGTAAGATTACAGCACGTAGCCTCGTCAGATCTAACGTCAGATCTAACGTCAGATCTAACGTCAGATCTAACGTCAGATCTAACGTCAGATCTAACGTCAGATCTAACGTCAGATCTAACGTCAGATCTAACGTCAGATCTAACGTCGCCATCAGATTATCTTGTATCGCAGCTGTAAATTATAATTTAAGACGTAAAGTGAAAGATCCAACGAAAGTTATTTGCTTTAAGTTCCGTTTTACTTTGTTGTTAGGTGATCGCAAAGCCGTTCTACGATGAAGATTACGATGATAGGCAGATGGATGATTATGACAGGTAAAATTACTGAAGACAAAAAGTTTCTTTTTTATCAAAAATGTTAGTCTAAAAAATGCTCTCATCATACAATAACACTTTGACCATAGAAAAATGCGCAGACCATTTAAGCATGACTTACAATCTAACTTTTATAATAATGTCTTTCTAATTTTATTCATTTCTATGTCAATAAAACAAACGGTGACGTACGGTTACGTACAAGATGGTGTACATAAAAAAAACAAAACACTTTTAACAGTGTATATGCTCAAGCATTTTATTTTAAAGTTGAAACTTTTGCAGAAATCTTCTAATTTATGTTTACAGTTAGTGCTTTAAACAATGTTAGCTAGAATACAAGAAGCTTTTCAAACACTGAACAATTAGTTTTATTCAACAATCAAGGCCCATGTAGTATCCGTGGTTAACTTTTTTTTTTTCCATCAATTTTGAGTTTTCACGTTTTAAATCAAAGCCAATGCTTAAACTGTTTTGCATTTTCTTCCAAATTTCCTCACCATCAGAATGCTGCAATCCTGGTTTTATTTAAGCGTTATGACATGATAAAAGGCACTGCTTTTGAATTTCTTCATGATCAGTAAATATCATTTTCAAATACTCAGCATATTTAGTCAATAAACTAATGCATCTTCTTTGTATGCATTTTAGTTGATGTGCTGTGGGCAAGATTAACTTTTTGAAAAATCATTTAGTAATCTGATCGAAATTTTGCTTACAAAAAAAGGTTTTAGTTTTTAAACACGAGTTGTATATATAAAATAAAATCATGCCCTCTCAAATCTGGTATTTTCTGATGTGCATCGAGCGTAAACTCATTTATCATTCGTAAATACAAAGTTTAGTTTCGTCAGTTTTTTAATGATAAGGAAACTTTGTGTGGTTACGTATTTATATTCCATGACTTTGAATCATAATTCGAAGGCCCCCAATAAATAAAGCATTTATTATGTAGGGGAGAGGGGGGCAGCTTTGAACATTTTTTAAACATTTTTTTATAAATCAATATTTTAATTATTCAAACCACTTTTTTTCTTCCGAATAGTTAAAACAATGATTAACGAATAAAACTACAGTGTTTAAAAAAATTTTGAGCAAAAAATAAGTCAGAATCTTTATTTCTTCAACATACGCGAAAATGTTCAAAACTGCCCCAGCCTGAGGCAGCTTAGAACACACCTGGGGCAGCTTTGAATTACCTTATAATCATTCTAAAGAGTTGATCTAACAAAAGTTGCATAAAGTTATTTAAGCTCTAAATAGAAGCAATTTTTTAAAAAAACAAGAACTTACAAAACCAACTAAACCTTAAACTTCAAAAAAAAACACGATTATAACGTAAATGGAAATGGATTTATTTTAAGTTGGGTATGTCAAAGTCTTAATTCATTTTAGAGCTTTTTATTAGGAAGTCTCTTAACATTATTTCCTTATCTTTGTTAAATACTTGTGCGACAGTATTTTTAGTTGTTAAACCAAGCTTGGTCTTAGACAATAAGTTTTTACACTTCTTTATTCTGTAATGTAAAGTATTACGTTTTATATTATAAGTTAAAGCAGCTTCGTTTGGCCTCATTAATCCATTTGCAAATTGGAGAGCAGCATTATTAACATCATCCTCATCCCATCATCATCCTCATCCCATCATCATCCTCATCCCATCATCATCCTCTATGACTTCTGTAACTCTCTTTTTTTTATAATTTCGAACCATTTTTATCTTTAAATGATCAAAATTCAGGCCGTAATAATTAAGCAATAAAGTGCGAGAAGTTTAAGCAACAATTCAAAGATTCCCTATTCATTTTATTCAAAAAACTGCCTCAATAGCGATTTAAATAATAAAAGATGATTTTTCCAAACAAAATCATGTCAACAATCGACCTTTTCTGCTTAATTGTAAATCTTATGAGTTATCCTATCTTATAAATAACATTAAACATCTCACTAGTTAGAAACGTTGTCAAAAAATTTTTACAACTTTATATCGAAATGTTTACGATATGTCCTCAAAAACAAACCAATCATATATTTTGTCCAGGTTATGCCAAATACCAAGAAAAACAGGTGACAATTGCGAGGGTAAATATTATCTTCAAAAAATATTTAGTTTTATTAAGTTTAAATACAAAAACGCTTCAAAAATGCATTTTTTCAAAGCTGCCCCCCCCCCCATCAAAGCTGCCCCCCTCTCCCCTACTCTTCAACATTAATGATTTTAATTTGAAAACATCTTTGTAAAACATCACGATAGATGAATTGTCGCGGCCTTTTAACAGGTTTTATGTAAAAAGATTTTAGTTTTATTTTTCCTAAAATTTGGGAGATTTTTTGATCATGTTCGTTATTTCAGTTCTTATCAAAGTTTTTTTTTGTTTTTTGTTTTTAAGTGAGAGTCTCTCCGAAAGGGATTTGCCTTACGAACGTTACCCAGCTCGAGTTAACTCGAAAAGGAACTTTCATCGTTTTGGCGTAGAAAATATACCAAGCAGAAAACGCAATTACAACTCGCATCGAAAACAATCTCCCTACTTAACTTTGTATAATCTTTAAATGTTTTTACTTTTGTAAAAGATTGTTAAAATTTTCTTTTATTTTTTAAATTTTGTTTGAAAATCAAAATAGCTTTTCAAGTTATTTAAAGTCTTGGTGATGTCAAGCATATGAATCATGACGTCAGTTGCAGTGCGAGCAAGCGAGCAAAGATTTATTTGCATATTTAGCGTAATTACTAATGCATTAACTTGACCAATCGCTAAAGTTGTTTCGGGGCTCTTCGAATGAATAAATTTGATATAAATGCCATTAATATGGCATTAATATCAAGTTTATTCATTCGCAAAGCCTAATTGGTCAGAAAAGTCCATTCGTAATGAAAATGCAGTGCTTAATAGTAACAAAATGAAATTCAATGAACCGAAATGCGACTTTATTACTCAATTATACAAATAACAATGAAATGGTCTTTAATTGACCTAAAGATTATTCTTTAGATTATTCTTTAGGTCAGTTAAGCGTCTGCATATCGAACTTATTTCAATTAGCAGACACTTAAAAGACAGTATTTATTTATTATCGAATATGTTGTTTTTAGGTCTATTTTAACTTTATTGTTCTGTTAAATGTTAATTTACTTTTTATCGAAAATGTTATCGAAATGATTTCGATAAGTTATCGAGACTTTTGAAAAGTTCTCGGTATACTGGCAATCATTTATACTAAAATGCTTTCAGTACTAAATGAATGCCTTATCTTTTACCTGCTCAAGAAGAAATTATGTTTCTTTTCATCATTAGTAACCTTGTATTAAAAAATTTATCATTGCATTTTTTTTTATTAACAAGTAAGTTGGTGACTTTAAATATTTATTGTAATAAACTTTGTTGCAATAAATTTTATTATAAAGTGACCAAAATGCTGCATATTTCAAATAAAATTGTTTTTTCTGTTGTAGTGTAAAACATGCTTTAATTCTTTTGATTTTTTTTTTTTAGACAAAAATGTGCAGTAGCAAAACAACTTGGTAAGGAAGGGAGTTTTAATGAAAATTCAAATTTTAAATTTAATTTGATTTTGTATGCGTTTTAAAACCTTTTGTTTTAAGTAAAATCACGCCAAGCCACGCCATGATACCATTAAACGCCGATGGACACCAATAGAAGCCAATGGACGCCATTAAGGGAAGCAACGCCAAAAGACGCCATTTGTTGTTTGGTGTTTCACTTTTTTCTGCAAACTAACGAATTGTAACATGATGAGCTAAATTTTGCATCTTTTTTATTGCTTGCAACTGCAGATATTGATAAATATTATTAGTTATAGTTAGTTTTAAAATAATATTGTTAGATATGAATGCACTATATTTTTTACCTCTAATAGTTCCATTGATATCGAAAAATTTCGATGACTAATCAAAGCGAGCAAACAAAAAGAATTTTTTTATTACATTTTGCGTAAGAACTTTGAAACTTAAAAATTGAAGAAACATCAAAGTTATTTCATGTGATTTTCATAGTTTTTTAAATTTTTATTTGAGAAGTATACAACTTTTAATTTAATAGGACAATCTAATGCAAATCTAATTATATACTACAATAAAAAAAAACTAATTAATGGAATGCTTTTACAATTGTAAATAGTTAAGATTTGCTTCCAAAAAAAATTTTTTTTCAACCAGTGTAGAGTTAGACAAGTAGGTTAGTAAGGTTGGCGCTACTCGACTTTCTCCTCCTCCCCCCCTTTCCTCTTTTTTTAGAACTGATTTTAATAGAGAATTTAATGCTGATTAAGAATCGTATAAAAACATAGGACTCAAATTTTTTTTATATATAAATAAAGATTTCAAGTAATAGAACGTTTGGGAATTCGTCGCATTAAATTATTATCATGCCAGTTTGTTTCAGCAGGATTATTCTTTAGTCATCTTAAATATCTTTGAAATCGTTAAGGAATAAACTGAAAATTTCTATTATTGATAATAGACAGCAATCAACTTTAAAAAACCAAAGCTGTTTATTTTTTTAAAAAAAAATTCATTTTAAACTATTGACTTTCTTAAATTACTTCAACGTAACCCCCTGTGAAAATTCATTTTTAAAAGGAATGTTTTAAAAAAGAAAGTTTCAAAAAACATTTATTTTTTCCAAAGAACATTATGAAATTCTACTTTCACTACTCGATAAAAAGTTTGAACTTTTATCAAATAGTGAAAACGGAATTTCATGAACTAGGCCACTATGAAGCAAGAAAAAATTGGCTTTTTCTAGCCGTTATCAAGTATTAAAGATTTGATATCGGCTTTTTTCAAGCCGATTTCAAATCTTGTGAAACATGTGGTTCAAGGAATCACATGTTCTACAAGAATAACATGTTTTATAGCGTCTTTAACAAACCAAAAATTATTTTCATACGGTTGAAACCAGACTGGCAATAGTTCGCCGTAGAAAACAAAATCCATCGTTAAGTTAGTTAACTCAAGATGGAGAAAATCAGCGGCTTATTCTGTATTTTTGTACAAAAAAAAAAATAATAAGGGTAAGTGGATCTACACGCCATTTCAAAGACTCGAACCACTTACTACCAATGCTTCATATTCTCTCTTCTTTCCTTTTACGGTCATAAATGCATTTAATTAGCTGGTAAATGTTATAAAACAAACATCTTTATTTGGGAGTTTTTTATACTTGCTTCTTTTGATAAATCACCTTAATGTTATTTCAAAAATTTAGTTTTGATGAACTACACGAAGTTAGAGCGCTAATTAAAAAGTTTAAAACCAAACAAAGTCAGAAAGTTCTTGCCGAAGCGGACGGGGTAAGCTTCGGCGTAAACACAAGATTAAAGCATGAGAAATAGAAAAGAGTAACTGAAAAAGTAAAATGGTATTTAATTAACGTCATGATCTAGACTCTTTATTTAGTTATATGTGGCAAGAAGTATAGTTAATAGGAGTTTTAGAATACATGATTTCATAGTCTTCAATAACAAAAAAATGTGCATAGCAAGATTGTCATTTTCTTAGAAAGGGTGTTCTGGACTCAGGTGATAGAGCTATTTAATAAACTAAAAAAACGCCAGAAAGGGCATTAAATAGCAGAGCGTAGAGCTACTGAATAGTCATATTAAGTAATCTGAGGTAATCTTATTGTCCATGGACTCAGACCTGCGACCTGGTAAGGCTTATGTTCTATCATTAGTCGACACTCTTCACCATAAAACGATCGGCGCTTTGCGAGTGGCTTTATGAGTGCATTTCATACATCGACAATATTTTTTTTTTTTTACTATTAGAGATTATATATAGTATTGATAGTAACCGTAAAACATGGACAGCGCCGTAAAAAAGAGCTTGCTCAGAGATGAAATAATAACTTTAGACAAGTACCTGTCAGCCATAAAGAAACAAGCAGCTTCATCAACCAACCAGAAAAATGAGCCAGAGCATGTTCTTACAACCAATAAGAGACATGAGTTTCTTGATCAGAAGCTCAGCAAGAAAGAACGTGAGTTAATAGGATTAACACCAGGAGAGTTGCCATCGACCGATCAAACAGATGAGCCTGACTAGAAGCTCAGTAAGGTGAAATCTGACTTCTAACAATTGATACCAGAAGAATCGCCATCAGCCAATCGTTAAAGTGAGCCTGAGCAAACCAATCAGAAACACGAGTCTTTAGATCATAAGTTTAGCAATCAAGAGTTACCAAACTTCGAAATTTAAAAGAGTACCGACAAACTTAAGAATTATATAGCCACCACACCATAAGGACATAAGCTTGAGTTATTCCCAAATGAACTGATGCTAGCTATGAAATCAAAAACTAATGAACTTCTGGAGGAGGAGATAGACGAGGAAGAGCGGAAAGTTTTGTATGTGCTTGTTATAGTATTTGAAAGGGGAGGCAAGATCGCTGAGGATGAACCCAATCTTACAACCACAACTGCATATTTGTGGGCCGCAGGTGAACCAATCTTAAATAAAAACGACACCGAGGAGTTTCACAAAATATTTGACAGAGTGATAACGGAAAAGGTGATGTCTTTCACGTCTGCTAACTCTGGCTGGTAAATAAAACGATGCGAATTTATATTGATTAGGTTTGCAGATTATAGGCCGTTCAGAGGTAGTAGCTATGTGGAGACACCTAGTGGTATACCAAAGAGACAAGTTATCAACGTGAGGAACATGGATAACAGATGCTTTGAGTGGACCATACTATCCAAGAAATATCCAGCAAGATACCATAAAGAATGTGAGAGCAATTACAGGCAGCACCTGGGTGAGCTAAACTTTATAGGGATTGATTTCCCGGTGATGGTAACAGATGTCAAAAAATTTGAGCGTCTTAACCCAGGGCTATTTTTAAATGTCTTTGGATGGAGTAATGGGTTGCATCCGATGTATTTTAGCAAGATGGAAGGGTATATTAGAGAGCAGAAAGACAAGGAAAGCGAGAAGGAAGGCTCTCTTATAAACCTCTTACTATAATTAGATAAGGCAAATCCAGAGATGTTATGTTTATGAGCCTGGCTGGTATGTGCTTTCAACATAATAAACATCATGGAATGAAGCACCCTTGTGAGCGCTGCTTTCATGTATTCTCAAAAAAGGACCTCTTGAAAGAACATCTCAAGGAATGACTTGGTATTGAGGGAGAACCCCAAAGGACTTTGACGCCGGAGGAAGGAAAAAAATACCCTAAAATTTATGAATAAATACAAGCAGAAACCAATGTCCTTCATTATATATGCGGAATTTGAGTGTATAAACTTGCAAGTAGAAAATACCTAAGCCAATCCTGAAAAGAACTCGACGCGTATCTTATCGAATCAGGTCCCATGTAGCTACTGTTATATAAGAGTCACCAGCAATGGACAAATTAAGAGACCGTTTTTATACTGTAGGAATGGTGCTGTAGAACACCTCATGCGGAGCCTAAGGTCATAGATGGCTGAGATTACCGAATTCTTTGAGAGTTTAGATAAGTTGATGAGCCACCGAGAACAGTATTTCTATGGTAAAGAGGAAAAATGCTTTACATGTGACAAACCTCTCGTGGATTACAAGAAAGCTCACTACAGCTACATCAGTGGTAGGTATAGGGGAGTAGCTTATTTAAAATGTGGCTCTATTAAGACCGAGAGCGACCGTAAAAACGCAAAGCTTCCTGTTCTATTCCACTACCTGAAAGGTTTTGACGAGCATATCATCATGCAGGCTTTAGGAAAAGATGCGGAGAATGATAAAATTACCTGCATCCCCAACAGCATTGAAAAATATATGTCGTTCTCTGTGGGGCAGCTAAAATTGATCGATTCTATGCAGTTCCTAAACTCATCACTCGATTCATTATCTAAGAATCTGGGGATAAGGGAGATGAGGATTACGAGATAAAGCCTAACAAAAGCTGAGTTATATCTTCTACAGCAAAAAGGGTTTATCCCTATGAGTATGTTAACAGCTTTGATAGGTTCGACGAGACTTAACTACCACCAAAGGAGGCAATCTACTCTAAGCTTAAAAAGAGTGAGATAAAGGATGAAGACTATGCACACGCCCAAAAGATTTGGAGAACTCTTGGATGTAAAAACTTAGGTGACTATCACAATGTCTATCTGAAGACTGATGTAACACTGTTGGCAGACGTCTTTGTGAAATTCAGGAAGACAGCAATGAGCAACTACGGTCTTGATCCGGCACACTATTTCAGCTCACCTGTTATGTCATGGGATGCCGTGCTTAAAAAGTTTGGAGTTGAGCTTGAGCTCCTCACCGATATCAATATAATCTGTTCTTCGAGAAGGGTCTCCGAGGTGGCATCTCCATGGTATCTAAGAGGTTCGCCAGGGGTAACAATCCAGTGTGTCCCGACTATAACGCTTCAAAGCCTAACAACTACATAGAATACCTGGACGTCAACAACCTCTAGGGCTTTGATGCAACCACTACAACTTGGTGAGTTTGAGTGGATCCAGTCAGCGTTTGTGGATGTCCTAGGAACAGCTGAAAATACGCATGAAGGATATATGCTGGAGGTACTCTAGCGCCAGAGAAAATGATAGTACCAGAAGAATGGCTGAGCGATTACCTTAGAAAGCTAAACGAAGAGACTAGTTATAAATGTTAGGGGTTTAAGAAGTTGGTACCAAACCTTCGGAGAAAGGAGCGCTATGCTGTGCACTATCACAATCTTAAGCTCTACCAATAACTAGGTAAGATGGTAAAAAAAATCCCTAGCGCTTTAAAGTTTAGGCAGGGGCCTTTGATGGCTGATTGTATCAATATGAACACCAAAATGAGGAAAAAATCCAGTTCTAACTTTGAAAAGGACTTCTTAAGTTGACGAACAACAGCGTATTTGGAAAAACAATGGAGAAAATAAGGAAACGCGTACGCGGTGATATTGTTCGAACCAGACAGACGGATCTAGTGCGAAAGCTAGTCGCCGACACAGCATACCAATTGCACAGGATATTCAATGACGATCTGGCAGCTATTCACAGCAAACAAACAGTTCTTAAGCTTAACAGGTCAATTTTTGTAGGACAAGCCGTGCTAGATCTGTCGGAAAGTTTAGTGTACGACTATTGGAACAATGAGATAAAATCTAGATATGGCTGACGTCACAGCTGTTGTACACTGATGCGGACAGCTTAGTGTTTGAAGTCGAGACAAATGATATCTACAAAGATATGAAGAGTAGCTTAGATCTTTAAGACTTTAGTGAATACCCTTTAAACCATTTCTGCGATAACCAACAAAACAAAATGGTTGTAGGTAAGTTCAAGGATGAGTGTAAGGGCCGACAAAACTATGAATTCGTAGGGCGAAGACCGAAAATGTATTGAATTTTAGAAGCTGGAAAAAATATCAAGAAAGCAAAATGGGTCAGCAAAACTGTGAAACTAGAAGAGGAACTCAAACATGAATCATACAAAAAGTCTCTAGAAACACGAAAGAGATGAAAAATTCGCAAGATGCAATCCGGAGTCAGGGACATCAAATTGGTGTATACAAGCAAGTGAAGACATCCCTTAACCCGAATGACACTAAAAGATGGATAGATTCTAGAGGTTCATAATCCACGCCTAAGGCGACCAACTGTGCGTTTAGTGAGACTTTCAGGTGGTACCTCTGTAATATCCGGAATTATGTATAACTCTTCATGGACCATGTGTCTTGTTGGCCCATCGGTGAGACTCTAAAGGGCGGGCTGACTCTATCTCCTCACGACTGAATCTACAGTGTGGGTAGTAATAGACCAGATAGGGTTGGCTATGCCTAACTTCATGCTCACCGTGTGCGTATAGATAACGCACTAGAGTTCCAGGAGTTATTATAGGCTCATTAAGACCAAGAACCCTCCCGATGGCACTGAATATACCATCCCAATGGCCGCCGCCATGCTCGTAAGCGCTATGCGTCTCGCATCGACTTTTCATATGTTGGGAGCGAGACTTGTAGGGATCCATTTCTTATCGACCATCATCTGCCAAGCCCACTCACCAAGTATCAAGTAGCCAATCAACTTCCCGACATCTCGCATATCAAACTGCAGCTCAGTCCTCGATACTAGCTTAATTTTCTCCTAGCTGTAAGAGATCGCCAGGGCTCCAATACCCACCACTGCGCTGTGATACACAACGTTAGCTACTGATTTTTTACAGTCAGGTGCGGTGGTGGACATTTTGCGAGAAAAGATATAGCTGTTACTGCGGATATATCAAGAGTTTAATCTGAACCCAGGGACTTATGAAGACCATTCTAGACCTGTCTTAGCGCGCAACTCAGTTTTCTTACCCAACATTACCCCAAATTCGAGGCACTGTCTGATCAAGATGCCTGTCTGTTCTTTAAAGAACCCGACTTCAATCAGTTGTTCCATAATGAGGGCGTTGTCCTCTATAAACTTACAAGTCCAATTGTTGTCATAGTTTCTCAACATTTCAGCCAAACGACACAGATCAGTCATGCTTGGGACAGGGGTACATACTAACTTTAAAAGAAGAAGAAGAGCTTATTGGATCTCATCATCGATGAGATCCAAGAATCCAATATTAAAAACGCTCTTTAACGATTAAAAAAACAATTCAAAATCCTTTAACGATTAAGCTTACCCATTAGGGTATGTGAAAAACTATAAATTTTCAAAATTATCTATTTGGGAAGTGATCTTATTATTTCGTAGGTATTTCTAAATAACATTGAAATAAAGCTTTTTTTTTCTTTTTTTTTTTTTTTTTT
>QPEY01002074.1:56340-101470 GCA_014706445.1 Hydra viridissima | reverse complement strand
AGGGATTAGGGGTTGGGGGGGTGGTAAAAATGAACATAAAAATTGCAATATTTAAGTAAATACTGTTAAAATGAAAACAGTGGATAAAATTACGTTATATTTTTATAACACGTGGTTGTTAAAACATTTCACCAGAGATAATGATTTTTTAAATATATATATGCGCTACTGACTATTTGAACAATTACTATTTACAGTACAAAAAAACCAAGCAAATTAGGTAATTATTAAAGCTTTAAATTAGATTGGTCCGTGGGCAATTATATTTTTTAATGTTTCATGTGACATCTTCAGCCAAAATATATAGTTTTACTATGTTATATTCGATATATATTCATCAACAGGTTTCATCTAATAATCTTTAGGCGTTTACACGAACAGTTCTTGGGTCAGCTAGATTGGCAGTATCGTGATCCTTGATAACCGTGGCATAGTTGTTTATATAGTATAACTATTTACAGCTAGGTATATTTCTTTCATAGAATGTCTAAATGTTGTCTTAACAAAAAACATGCTCGCAATCAGTGCTTACGATGTCAACATGTTTTGTACTGTTCCAAAAATTGTCAAAAAGAACATTGGAGTAAGCACAAAAAAGAATGCACACCTATAGATGAACGTAGTAAAACTCTGTCTAAACATTACTTTAATTGGAGTAAAAAATGGGAATACAGTTTTCCTGGTTTTTCCGATGATGGACTATCAGTCAGTTGTTTTGCCCAAGATAGTCTTGTTACATCAGAAAACCCATTTACAAAAGACCATTCTTCGTGTGCAGGAAAGGTCTTCACATACTCAGACAAGGTTAAAATAGGTGTTTGTACTAAAAAAATCAAAGGTCTTGTAAAAGAATGGTGGATGTTTTCTGCAGCAGGTAAAAGGTTTGGACAAAAAAATATTGAAGAAAATTATGGAAAGAAATTTAGCAAAGGAGATATTGTTCGAGTTCTAGTGATGTAAAATCTTATACAGCAATGACAGTAATTTAGTTTTTGAACTTTGAAAACAGTAAACTTTCCTCGTATCTTTTTTTAAAAAAAATTTCTGAAGTTTATATGTTCCTTTTTTAAAATATTTTTTAATTTTCTTGGAATAATTTGTACAAAATTGTTCTTAAATTTTTAGTTTTTGGTGATTGAAAATACTGAAAATAATTGGGTTGAAATTTTCACCAACTATTTAAAATGAATTTAAAAAAGGGAAAAAGTGTTCTTCCATCCCAAAATCATAGTACCAAGTGAATGTTTTAGAGCAAAAATTTGAAGTCTTCAATCAAAATCAATTTTTTTTGTGACAACTTTCATTTGTTTTGACACTTCTGTCAACTTGTGAAGTTATACCTTCTGTCAATTTGTGAAGTTATACCTAATACTACGAATTACTTTTCCAATTTTATCCATTAATTGAAATCGCGCGCTATATTTGAGTTAAGTATCAATCTGTTGTAGAGGAAAAATGAAGAAAAGAGAGTTTCAAGCAAGGTCGAATAGCAAATTTCCATTTCTTCTACTGTTATGGGAAAAATCAAATTCATCAACAGCTACTATTATTATGGGACGGAGGAGGTAAAAAGTTCTAGAAGCTGGAATGGGCACCATGGTTATCATGGATCATGATAATGGCAACCTAGCTGACCCAAGCTGCACCCACTAATATGGGGTGATAGCACACACACCAAGGTATCCTGTGATGAAAATTTTGAAATTTTTTAACTTTGTCCTCCAAAAATAATTAACTTTGAATTATCAAATTGAGTGAAATTTTGACTTCATAGTGCACCAACACAAACATCTGTAGAATGAGGACCACTCTATATAATTTGATAAAAATTGATACAAATGTAGCCTATAGCCACACTAAACTTTGGATAAAATTTCAGTCGGATTGGTTAACTGGTTAAGAATTTATGGCAGTTTTAGTTTAAATTTTGTTAGTTTTTTACTACTTATACCTCAAAACATTATCGATTACTGTGATGATTGGTCATTATTTTCAAAATTATGGTTGCATAATTGTTCTACTATGAAACAACAACAGCTTTTATTGTAATTGTTTAACTGGTACATGTACTGTTTTAATTTTGTAAACCAAAATATTGATTTGCTATTGTGAGGAGGGAGAAAAGTTAAAAACAGCGAAAAGACGTACATACAGAGACTTTTTAACCATGTGATATACAGTTGGTTGGGATCGAGGGAAGTGATCTAGGGAGTACTTGGTTAGGAAAGGGTGAGGTTTAATCTAAAAGAGCTAAACTTATATTCGCCGTCCTCATTATTCTATGATATGATAAAACTCAACATTTGTTCTATTAATGTGTAGTGGTAGCACTCTTATATTTATAACTTTTATATAACACAAATTATTAAATTTATTCTTTTTACTAAATTTAGAGGATATTGAATTTTAATAAAAATTCGATATCCTCTAAATTTAATAAAAAAGCAATATTTTCAGTTAGCTAAGTCCTAGATTTAATTAATAAAACTAAAATTTCACTTTTCTTCACAGCTTTTATATAAAAAAAAAAATAAAATATTTCTTTGTTCAAATATGGTGACAATTTTGGCACATACTGTAAATAAAAGATAACACGATAAAACGTAATGAAGCAAAAATAAAAAAAACAACGATTTTAAAAAGACGTACACACAGAGACCTATTTACCTGTCAAGTAAATTAATGATAAGTAGAAACAAATAATAATGATAAGTAGAAACAAATAATAATGATAAGTAGAAACAAATAATAATGATAAGTAGAAACAAATAATAATGATAAGTAGAAACAAATAATAATGATAAGTAGAAACAAATAATAATGATAAGTAGAAACAAATAATAATGATAAGTAGAAACAAATAATAATGATAAGTAGAAACAAATAATAATGGAGAAATATAAAAGCTCAAAAATAGAGTTACGAAGGACTTCTTCTTGATGAGCAAAAAGAGAGAGAGGGGAGGACCTCTTGATGAACAAAAAGAGTGAGAGAGAGGGAAGGACTTCTTGATGAACAAAGAGAGAGAAGGATTTTTTGATTGAGTAAACAAAATTGGAGGAAAAAGGTCCTCTTCTTATAGAAGCGAAAAAGAGAAAAAGTCAGAGTTTTAAGAAAGATTTCTAAGAAGAATTTTAGAGAAAGAGAGTCTTTATTATTGAAGAATTTGAAATTGTTGATAAAAAAAAAGGAGTAAAAGAAATAAATAGAAGTCAGAAGAAAAGTTATTTAAAGAGAAGTAAATAGAAGTTTCGCTCCTGTTGATAAAGAAAAAAAAAAGAAGAAAGATATTTGTCTAAAGCCAGTAGAGCTAAAGAGGAGTTATTGATAAAAACAGTATGGAACACTGCGATTAGGCGTAAGAGAATATTATTTATGTTATATAAAAGTTATAAATGTAAGATTGCTACCATTACACATTAACAGAACAAATGTTGAGTTTTATCATATCATAGAATATACTGAGGACGGCGAATATAAGTTTAGCCCATTTAGATTAAACCTCGCCCTTTCCTAACCAAGTACTCCCTAGACCACTTCCCTCGATCCCAACCTCCACATACCTAATCCACACAACCCTAAACCCAAACCTTACCCTTACCTTCATTCACAAAAATTAAATTAACATTAAAATAAATAAATTGTGGAAAGAAAACGCCATCCTCACACTATTTAAAGCGTGGTTTGACTTGGCTTATACATGGCATGAATATCTCAGCATTTCCTAAGGTATAAACTACTTCCAAAATGCAAAAAAGTTCTAAAAAAAAAGTACAAAACTGCTTAAAGGTTTACCATTTGGTAAAACAAAATAAAAAAAATACGTCTTTTTTAGCTAATTTTTTTTACTCTGGAAACTTTCTTAAATACATTTACTTTCAAAATTAAGTGAAAAAATAACTTTTTAAGCCCTATTTATACCATTATATTACCAGTAAACTCCATTTGATTGCAATTTAAGACATGTATTTTAGTTCTCTCCACAAAAAAAATTGTGGATTGTTATCCAATATAAATTTAGGTTAAATTTTGTAAAAGGCAGAGTTTGATTTAGTAGAGTTAGATTTAGTGAATTAGCGTGATGCCAAATCAAGCAAAAGTGCATGAGAATTGAAAGTTTGTGTGCTTGTTACGTTATAATAAAAGATTTCAAAATTTACATCCCAGGATACCTTGGTGTTACCCCATATAAGTGGCGTCCTTGGGTCAGCTAGGTTGCCTTTATCATGATCTATAACAACCGTGGCACATCGAGAAATCGTTATTTGAGCTGGAAAAAAATACTTCAACCGACATACGATGTTGAAAACTGAATTTGAAATGAAGTTTTTTGCGATTTATATTTACTTTCTTTTACTGTTACAATTACGGGAAAAACTAAGTTCATTAACTGCTGCTTTTTTTATGGGGCGGAGGGAGTTAAAAATTTGTTCAAAAGTTTAAACGCCAAAAAAAGTTTGGGCGCAAAAAGAAAAGTACTTAAAGATTAATTCAGTGGCTACCATTGGATTTTCCTAAAAATTCATAATTATATTTCATTCGAGGAAGTTTAGGAAAACTTAAAGAAAAACCGTTTGTCGAAATCCAATTAAAAAAAAGTTAGTCTGTGGAAAAGCGCTTTAACGTTCTCCACAAAATAAAAACTATAGACCACAGTTACAAAGAAACAATAACTTAAATTGAAAATTATTAGATCACTCAAATATCTCTGTTCTCATTGCACTGAAAGGTATTTTGATTTTTCATTCTACGGACAATGGACACAAAAAGAACTTAACTAGACTTTGGACACTGGATGCAAAAAGAAGACAAACTTTGAGGTCTGTAACTTTGAGGTCAATGATTTTTGATTCTAAATGTAGTTAAATTAATATTTTAAAACTTCTAAAATGAACACCTTAAAATTTCATAGATGTTTACATTTTCAACGTCAGCCTTTGTAAAACTTTTTGACTAAAGTTTTTCATAAACATGTTTTTTTTTTACCTTTGGGATTTTGAAAATGATGAAGATATTTTATTCTCCTTGGTTTTCACTAACAAAACTTGCTATAAAGGAAAAAAAAAAATACTGGTGTATTGGATTATTGATGCAAAGAATTACTTTTTATTTACTTTCGGGATTCGTTTTATCGAAATTCTACTGAATTTCAAAATTCTCGGCTATCGATGAAAATTCTTTATCTAGTACATGATTACAACAATTGTCAATAAATGATGGTATACATTATTAAGTACTAATTATAGTAGTGCTTACTTATGTAGCATTACTTGATCAAGAATATTGTAGGTAGCCGAAAACCATTAAGCTTCTTTAACCATGCTTAAAATTAAGACGTGAAAGTTTGTGCTATTTTCATATCAAAATACCATAAACTTTGATTTGTCATTCTAAAGAATGCTGGTACACTCTTTTGATGTTCAGTGAAGATTGGGTTTGGTAAACTTCATTCGGGTGATGCAACTATTATAGGAAACAATTTTTTTCTCGGCAGGGCGGCATCCAAACAATCATGAAGCACGCAGGCGTTGTATTACAACTCCAACGTCAAAGTTGATTTTGCATTTTTACAGCAGTTCTGTGGTCAAACAGCTGGTTGTCTCAGAATCACTTTTGAGAGCCCATGAAGATCCTGTCTTTTCTCATTTGTGAAACGATTTTGTTCGATCTTTTTTTGACTAATACACTGTTCGTAAGGTATAATAACAATACAAACCCCCGTCTTGGAAACTCCTACTGAAGCTACAGTAGTTAGGTGGTTGTACTATCAGTCGAGTTTGAGTCAGCTGAACTATTTTTATCTTGGTCCCTACTTCTCATTGTGTTTTCCGAAATTTTATTGAAAAAATAAAATGTTTCTGAAACATTTTCGTATTTTCCAAATCACTATTTACTTTCTAAGTACAGTGTGGAAAAAATGTTTTAGAAAGCCAAAACATTTCTTCTCTAAGCTTTGGCCTACAAATCTCTATCATTCTTATTTAATTCTCAAATATTTTCTACTGTCACTATATTTGCGCGAGATGTGAAGAACCAATCCAATCGACGGGCAATCAAGCATCCCCCCCCCCCCCCCATCCTCTAATTTTCAATGCAATAATGTGATTTTTAACATTTTCAGGTTTTTACACCGCGGCGTTAAAAAGTATTTGCAAAACTAACATAAAATCATATTTTTAAAGCTTTATAAACTTTTCAAATTAGTTAAGTTTGGGTTCTGATTTTATTCGGCACGCAAACCGATACACTATTTATGGAATCATTCATGGCTATTTTTTTTTTTTTTTTTCATTTTATCAGAACAACAATAACAAAATGTAAAATGAAGCTTTGTGTAAATAGAATTTTTTCAGTGAATTTAAACAAATTTCTCTTGACATTTCACATGAACACTGATAGGTATTTGATAAACCCTTGCAATAATAAACCATTACAATAGTCAGATGTTATAAAAACTGTAAAAATAATAAATCCTTACAAAAATACAATAAGCTTTTTCTCTTCTGAACACAACACCTCCAAGCATTTTAAAGAGTAACACGTTTCTGCTGAAATGGAATTCCTATTTGGAATGAAACTGTGGAGCACCGTGTGTATGGAATAAATATTTATTTATATAATCGTTCAGAATCTCTTTGGTAACAGGGTGAGTGATTCTTGCACAAACGCCTTTAAAAAAAAAAAAAAGTTTATCACTTTTGTATGTTTGAAAAACAGTTAACTAAGAGATATTAGCAATACTTACTTTGAACAGTTTTTAATGCGTCNTATTACCCTTCTGATGTCAAAAATTCAGAAGGAGGATTTTAATTAAAAGAAAAGTTGCCCAGTAGGTTTTATTCGACCAAATTTTTATCTATCAGAGTCTCAATATATATGTAAAAAAACTGCTTTTTGTCATTTTGGTTTGAAACATTTTTTATATACATTATTTATTTTGCATCTGCAACTAATTTTATAAAATTTCAATTAAGTTATATAAATTTATAAAAAGAAAAAAATGATGTGAAATCTTATACAGCAATGACAGTAATTCAGTTTTTGAACTTTGAAAGCAGTAAACTTTCCTCATATCTTTTTTTGAAAAAAATTTTTGAAGTTTTTATGTTCCTTTTTTAAAATGTTTTTTAATTTTCTTGGAATAATTTGTACAAAATTGTTCTTAAATTTTTAGTTTTTCTAAAGATTTGAAATTATATGATCATAAAATTTCAACTGCTCTTAGATAATTTTTATTCTATATAACCAGTTTTTTTTCTCACCTTGACTCTCTTATAAAAATAGCGCTTTCTTATTCTTTTAAAGTGTTAGAAATATTGTAATATTATTCAATTAAAGTATTATTATTCTGCAATCATATTACATTAAGAAAATAGTTGCCAAAAAGAAGGGCTGTCTTAATTACATCTTTTTTATGACAAGTTTAATAGCTGCATTTAATTGGAAATTATAGGAGGTTTTCAAAGACCAAAGCTTTTTTGAATCATTATCTGGTGATTGAAAATACTGAAAAATTCATCTTTGAGGTTCTTATATTTTACAGGTTGATTAGAAATTAAATTTTCTGAAATGTTTATTACAATATATATATATAGTGCATATATAAATTATATATATTAATTATATATATTATATATATAACATATTGTAATCTGTTTGCTTAAACCTTTGGAAAACTTGGGGAACTTTTTTGCTATTTTTGTCTTTTACTTATTAGCAGTTTAAAGTGAAACCTTCGTGTCATTTTCGGATGTTTAAAAAAATATCGACTGTTGAGTTTTTTTAATTTTTTTTCCTGTTTTTTTACTCAGTAAAAAATACACCTATTTCAAACTGAAGGTTAATTTAAAAACACATATCGAAGTAATTTAAAAACATATTTCGAAGTAACTTAAAAACACATTTCAAAGTAAAAAAAATTGAAAGATAATGTTTCACTATAGTTATAATAGCATTTAAGGATAAAGTTGGTTAAAATGTTCATTGTAAACCGTAAACAATGATTTTCTGCTCCTTATTCAAACAACTCAAATTATACTAACAGTTCTTTAAAGGTGCTTAGTGTTCCGATCAACTCAAAGAACTCCAAATATGGTTCTAAGACCAATATAGTATCGAACCAATACCGAGATGCTGCCTTGATATAATTACTGACAAGGTTTCAAGTTTTTCGTAATAAGTGATTGAAATCGTACAAGTTTCGTAATAAGTGATTGAAATCGTACAAATTTCTTGTAGAAATAGTTTTTTTTTTCTTGTTTACATAGCTATTGTTAAAATTAACAGAGGTAAAGCTTTTTTGGCAACCCTGTGTAATGTAAAAAATGGGGTTTAAGTTGCTATTTTTTCACTTAATTTTGAAAGTAGATTTCTTTAAGAAGGAGTCAATAAAAATTAGTTTGACATATTTTTTATTTTTTTATTTTTTTTTTTTTTGTTTTGTTTTAAAATTTAATGGTAATGTAATGTTTTAATATAATTCAAATAGTCTACAGCAAAGCGTTTTAACGTTTTCCACAAAATAAAGCTATAGACCACAATTACGTACTAAAATAATAGAACTTTACTTGAAAATTATTAGACCATTCAAATAGCTCCGTTCTCACTAGACTGAAAAGTGTTTTGATTTTTCATTCTATTGACACTGGATACAATAAGAAGTTAATTTTTGGTTCACACGACAAACTTTGAGGTCTATGATTTGCGAATGTAAATGTAGTTAAATTAATATTTTAAAACTTCTAAGGTTAATACCTTTAAATTTTTAAATTATTTCATAAACATGATTTTTTTTTAAACAGATACCTGAGGGATCATGAAAATGATTAAGGTACTTTATTCTCCTTGGTTTTCGCCAACAAAACTTGCTATAAAGAAAAAAAAATATTGGTGTGTTGGATTATTGATGCAAAGAATTATTTATTTTCAGGAATCGTTTTATCGAAATTCTACTGAATTTCAAAATTCTTGGCTATCTGTGAAAATTCTTTCTCTGGTACATGATTACAACAATTGTCAATATATTATTAAGTACTAATTACAGTAGTGTTTACTTATGTAGCATTACTTGATTAAGAATATTGTCAATAACGCGAAATGGGCCAATTTTGTCACAACCAAGGTAGCCGAAAACCATTAAGTTTCCTTCACCATGCTTAAAATTGAGACGTGAAAGTTTATGCTATTTTTCATATCAAAATACCATAAACTTTGATTTGTCATTCTAAAGAATGCTGGTACACACTTTTGATGATCAGTTAAGATGGGGTTTGGTAAACTTTTTTCGGGTGATACAATTCTTAAAGGAAATAAATTTTTTTCTCGGCAGGGCGGCATCCGAACAATCCTGAAGCACGCAGGCGTTGTATTAAAACTCCAACGTCAAAGTTGATTTTGCATTTTTACTGCAGTTCTGTGGCCAAATAGCTGGTTGTCTCAGAATCTCTTTTGAGAGCCCATGATGATCCTGTTTTATCGCATTTGTGAAACGACTTTGTTCTATCTTTTTTTTGACTACTGTTTACTTTTTTTTTTTTACTGCTCATAAGGTATAGTAACAATACAAACCCCTGTCTTGGAAACTCGTACTGAAGCTACAATTTAACGTTTAAAAAATTTATAAAATTCATACTTATAACTTATAAAATTCATTTTCATTATTATATTTGTAGTTTGAAATTGGTCGAATAAAATAAAGGGCGCAAAAAACTGGTTTAATATTTCTCGAATAAAATCAAGGGCGTAAAATAGCTCAGATGTTATAAAAACAAAACTATAAAATTTAAGGGAACAGTAAATTTCAAAATTACAAACTAAAAATGAATAAGTAGGTGGTCTTTTTGGTTGTGACTGATCGTGCATTCCTTTAAGCAAAAGATAGCCTGAATGAATTACATTAAAAAATGAAAGAGAAAAAACAGAAAAAGAATTTGGTGGTTTTACTATCAGTTGAGTTTGAGTCAACTAAACTATTTTTATTTTGGTCCCTACTTCTAATTATGTTTTCCAAAATTTTATTGAAAAAATAAAATATTTGTAAAGCATTTTTGTATTTTCCAAATTACAATCGTTTATTTACTAAGGACAGTGTGGATGGGCACACCGACACATTACGCCACTTTCTCTGTATTTTCAGAGAAATTTTTTCTTATTTCATTCTCAAATATTTGTTACTGTTTTTGAGCGTGAAATGTTAAGAACCAGTCCTTTACTTTTGGAAGGGCATTTTACCCACCTACCCCTCCCCCCATGCTCTAATTTTAAAATACGATAAACAATGAGATTTTTAATATTTTCAGGTTTTTACACCGCGGTTATAAAACCTGAAACCCATTTACACAGCGGTGTTAATTTGTAAAACTAATATAAAATCATATTTTTAAAGTTTTATAAACTTTTCAAGTTAGGTAAGTTCTGATTTTATTCGACACGCAAACCGATGGACTTTTTATGGAATCACTCATGGCTATTTTTTTTCATTTTATCAGAGCAACAAATAGCAAAAAGTAAAAGCTTTCTATAAATACGATTTTTTCAGTGAACTTAAACAAATTTTCTCTTGACATTTCTCCTGAACACTGATAGGTATAAGCCCCCACGATTGATCATGTTGATGAAAAACTGAAGATAAAATGAGATAATTTTTGCGATTAAGTGAAAATATTTGCAAAATTCATAGCAACGAACACGAAGCCGTTTATTAATAATATAGCACCAAAAATGCTGTTCCCAATGTGTAACAAATTTGTTTGCCTTGTTCGTTAACGTCAGTTTTCCTTCGTCTTTCTGTTAATTTTGTCACCATGGTGTTTAATCTAATCTCGTTTTTAAATTAACTGAAGAAAACTGACTGCGAGAATGCAGATAAGCTTTTTCTCTTCTGAACACAATACCTCCAAGCATTTTAAAGAGTAATACGTTTCTGCTGAAATGGAATTCCTATTTGGAATGAAACTGTGGAGCACCGTGTGTACGGAATAAATATTTATTTATATAATCGTTCAGAATCTCTTTGGTAACAGGGTGAGTGATACTTTCACAAACGCCTTTAAAAAAAAAAAAAAGTTTATCACTTTTGTATGTTTGAATAACAGTTAACTAAGAGATATCAGTAATACTTACTTTGAGCAGTTTTTAATGCATTGGGTAACGATTTATCTTCACGCACGCGCAAAAATTTCCACTGGTTATTTTCCCACGTGCACTCGATGATTCGTTTGTCGTAATGTTTTAATTCAGCTGTAACCTGTTATTTAAAAAAAGAATATTAAATGCTTACAAATATTGAAGTAATTAAGGTCATTTTTTAAAAAACTCCTCAACGTTTAAAACAGCTCAACAAAGCTCACTTTGATTTTCGAAAAAGGTTGGTCATATCCTTGAACGTATAAACACCCCACTTTCTCGGGTAAGCATCTGAAAGAAAAAAAAGATAAAACTACCAGAGTTTAATTCTCGAAATAAAAGGAAAAGTAAAGAATGCTACGTAATACACATTATAACACCGGATAACTATAACCTTTACTATACTGTTTGGTCCGGCTCCTTAAATCTCCTCAAATGTATAAAAAAGCACCAATGCATATCAAACATCGGGTAGCACGAAAATTGATCTCGATCATTTTTGTTGCTATTTATCTATACAACTAAAACTTACATCGATGAGGAAAACAGAAGTGAAAGTAATGATGACAATGACAATGACAATATGGTCTTCCATGTTTAATCTTCCAGAAACAGATCGCTATGCAGGAAGTAAAAAATGTTTTAGAAAACCAAAACATTTATTCTCTAAGCTTTGGCCTACAAATCTCTATTTACATGTAAAGTAATCCTTAACCGAAGTTACTGATATATTTAATGAATATCAGTTTAACTGATATTCATTTATTAGTTAAAGGGTGATATATAACCTCCAACTCCTTGGTCAATAAATCAGGACGTCAAACAAAGTATAGATAATAACAAATCATAACGGCTCTTCGATCACTAAAACCCGTTGTAACAAGACCAGCACTGTTGCTATGAATAGAAGAACTATAATGGACTGCCTAAAAAATGACTCATATGACCTTCTCCAAAATAACTGTTGAAAAGTAACTTCCGAAACTTATGTGTGTATGCAAGTAAAAAATGTTTTAGAAAAGCAAGATTTTTTTTTTCATACATACATACATACATACATACATACATATATACATACATACATACATACATATATACATACATACATACATACATACATACATACATACATACATACATACATACATACATACATACATACATACATACATACATACATACATACATACATACATACATATATACATACATACGGTATTATTCAGAATCAAATACTCACCCGACATTTTTAACAGTGGCGATGTTTAGTAAGAAATCTACTGAGTTCAGTTCATGCGGTTTCCATTTTAAAACAAATGGACACTGACCGGGTGTATAGGACTACAAACAAGATTTTTAAATAAAATTATACAAAAGAGAAGAAAATTATCAGATTTCTTAAAGGAAAAGTTCAAATAGGGTAAAACACCCAGTGTTCGCCATGCGACCTAGTCTTCGCCACTTGGTCACTAAAAAATATGCAAAGCAAAAACTAGTTACTGGAAAAATCAAAATCCTATCCTGACGAAATTTTGACTATCGTAAGATTAAAAATAAAGGCACTGAAATTTTTGGAAAAAAAACTGACCTAAAAAAATTCATAATGCTTAATGACAAATTTTAAAAAAGCCTTTGGATAAACACACAAAAAACTTGTTTTTTACAACCAAATTTATGTATATTTTTCTTTTTTAGGGTGTTACGAAGATGCAGGAATATCTTATAAACATAGAATTAGTGGATGAATTTGAAAAGGTTGCCGTGAAAAGGTGTGGGGGGGGGAGGAGGAGGGGGGGGGTAGGTGGGGTGGTGGTGGTGAAAACTGGAAGCAATACATCCCACTTGCTAGTAATCGCCATCTAAGTTTTTTTAAAAAAAAATTGAATTTGTCATTATCATAAAATATAAACTCTGACACATAGGTCAATACGCGTATGGCTCAATTTTATTTAAAAATAGTTGCCGTGGTGCGATCTAAAAAAGTCTTATGCTTTAAGAAAGTCCTAATCTAAGAAATGAAAAATTTCAAAACTATAAAATAAACATTTCGGGAAAATAACTTAATAATAACTAAATAGCTATTTTAACTAGATAACTAGTTAGTTAAAATAACTTAATTTTTTTCTCTAAATGCTTATTTTACATTTATTTGTCATTTCTTAAATTAGGACTTTGTTAGGCCACACTACGGTATGTAATAAGCAGTTAAATTTTTGCCAGTCTTTGTCACACACACTTGCTATAAGTCGTCACCGTTGATAATTGGCATTTTAGCTTTTTAAAAATAATTTTACCGCGCCTTTTTTTTGTTTTAAGATTAATTAAAGAAAAAATTAAAACATAAAAATTTTAAAACCAATTTTACATTTAATACTTGGTACTGGGCCACTAAATTTAAACCTGCTGCTATTTAAATTTCAATTATTTTTTTTTAACCAATCAAGTTAAAGATGAATAAAAAAAAGTTTTAGCACATCTAGAATTTTGAAGAAGATAAAGCGGAGGCTGTTGCGGGTGTAAAGAGGTAAGCTTAAAATATATTTGCCTATGGAATGTCACTATCTATTAACCTTTTACGATCCAATTACTTATGCTAAAAGTTCTCACTCCCAAGGTAGCTACATATTTTATTACTTTTTAGCGGTCGAAAAAGCGCAACTTGTGCATCAAAGCTCTATGGGATTCCTAGAACAACCTTGAGCGACGATTAGTGGAAAAGCCCCTATGGTCAAAAAAATGGCCCTCTGCACTTTCTTTTCCGAAGCTGAGGAGCAAGTGTTGGTTGAATATATATTAAACCCACGAAGGAGAGCTCATCCTGTCACCTAAGACACCAGTATTAAAACAGTTGTTTTGGGACATTAGAAGCTACTTGCCGGAGAGACTGTCTAGATATCCTATATGAACCCAAGCGCAATTTAAATTCGATGAGTCGATGTTTCAATTTTCACCCTAAGCTGGAAAAGTCTTGGCTGAAAGAGGATCAAAAAATGTTCCTTATGCCATGATAGCTAAAGACAAAGAAAGAATTACAGTTTTTGGTATCTAAATTTATATTAAATTTATTGCTTATCTTTCTGTTATTTCTTTAATACTTTTATTATCTATATTGCAGCAATATAATTATCTTTCTCTTATACACTATATATGCTAACCAGAAAATCCCCATGACTGTTATCAGTCATGATATGACACCATTGAGCAGGTTCAAAGAAGCTTGAGCTGGTGAAACTACATGAATAATGATCAGAACCAAATTTTTAGTTGTAAAGCATACAAATATATAAAAAAAATTTTTGGATATAATTCTTTTGTTTGCCTTTATAGATTACATTCAGGTCAAAAAATGACTGAAGGAATATATAAAGAAACTTATAGGCGAACACTGGAGGAAGTTCAAAAACGCGGTAGGCGATTATAGACAACACGATAGTGGCCGCCGTTTTTGATTTTTGGGGGCTATGGATTTCTTATTTATCATCGGAGGTCATTCATTCTAGGTGCATCGTAAAGAGCAATCGTTTCTCTATGAGATCAAGCTTTGAGATCGATAATTTATCAAAAATCGAATTGGAAAATAATTTTTAAATGGGACTAGGTGTTTTACCCTATTCAAAAAAACAAAAAACACGAATACATACATCTAAAAGTGGTTGAAAAATCAATCCATCTGTTTCATGCGAAATTTTAGGAACAAGTTTTTCAAGAATCTACAAAAAAAAAACGTCATTCGATTATCTATATATTATCTAATAAAAATATTACTTATAAAAATATTAGAGCAAATCAATTAACATACCCAAATTGCTTTTTCACACGGATAGAAGTCTTTTTTACGGATTGCAAAAGGCTCTTTTGTTTTGTCCAATTTCCCAGCTTGTACCTCATTAATGAAAAAAAGCAATTTCACTGATAGAAATACTAATTTAATCTAAATATCTAATAAAGCCATATTATAGTTAATTATTCATTATAAAACAATATTTTAGTAAAAACAAACAAATTTTACAAACAATAAATAAATAACAGGCAGTGCCTTATCTATTAATTGTTAATTTATTGATATTGTCTTTTGAACAAAAATCCAAATCAATTTTCTGTTTGAAAAGGACTGGATTTTTGATCATTAAATGAAAATTTTTTTTGATTTTTTTTTTGTTATATCCCCTTATTTTGTTTATATTTAATAAGTTGTTAAGTCACATTTAGGGATGGCGAAATCCCGGACATTCTCAATCCCGGGATTTCGGAAGTTTCATCATCTAAACTTTCATCAACTTCCAAGTGACTGGCGTCTTTTTTGTAAAGAACTGATATAACTGCCAGTTGTAGAGCGTGGGCAAAGCATAATTGTTGATCAATTTCTATAATTTTTCCAAGTTTCTTCATAACCCATGTACCATCAGTCGTAATACTAATGATACCATCCTCAAGGTTTATTTTAAAGTTGTGGAGTCTTTCTTTTAGAAGTGAAACGCACTTTTCTGCTGGCATAGACCCTAAAATAATTTGATTAAAAGGCTCAGACCTTTCTACTTTCCTCCATTTTGATAACACACGTGTTATTTATTACGTACAAAATACCAAATGGGATCAATCAAAACTTATGACGACATAGTATTACGTGATTTCGAACTATCATTGTCAAATTTTTGCTTATATTCACTTGACCAGATGCACCATCAAACCCCCATTTACAACTTAATATTCCTTTTGTTTTATCGTTATTCTCTAGTTGAATAATTTGAGTTATGATTGAATCCATTTGAAAAAAACGAGTTTAGCTGCTGATCAAAACTTAACAACAATTTGAATAATCTATCAAAAAAGTCCAATCCTTATGTCTACGAGCAAATGCAATTCTTTTCTTAACCATGTGTAAGCATTGGTTTTTGAGCTGACTTGTAACATGGTAAGCCGAGGCCTTTATAAACCATAATTTGATTTTTTCTAACAGACACTTTTTCAAGCAATGACAGTTGAGTTCTTTTAAATTTTGACAATGATAGCATTACGTGATTTTGGGACATTTTTATATCCTCGTGCAATTAACCCGGCTCGTATATTGATGGAATTACAAATTGTACTGATATACCATCTTTTGCTGCCATACGCGCCAACACTTCAGATAGATTTTCCTCTTTTTTCGATGTTGTTGAAAAATAGTTTGTGATTTTCGGTTTTTTATTTTGAGGTTTATCTTCTAAATCTTTTGAATTTGATTGTGATTGCAATGTTACTTTAAGTTTATGCTTAGACAGTAAATGGGAATGTAGACCTTTTGTTGAACCACCAGCAATTTTCAATGTTTTTTTCCATGTACTAACTTTGCACATATCAGATTTCTGCTATTGAATTGTGCTATCAGATTTGTGCTATTGTCTCCATATCAGATTTGTGCTATTGAATTGTGCTATCAGATTTGTGCTATTGTCTCCATATCAGATTTAGGCTATTGAATTCAGCGTAGCTCGTCATGATATTTACTTAAGTTCAATTTTTTTTAAAGTTCTAAAGTTTTTAAATTATTTCAACTTACTTTTCTTTATCAAATTCTTTATCAGATCAATAATTCTAACTGAATTTGTTACTGTGAAAATGATTACCACTTTGAATAACTGCAAAAAAAGCTTATTTACTTAAAAAACCTTCTGTATTTTGAAAACTTCATTAACTTAAACTGTTGTTGAAAAATTTTTGAGAATCACACAGATTTTGTCGCATAAGAATTGTAGGGTTCTATCTAATTTTTGCTGTTGTGAAAATTTAACTTTTAATTTTTCTTACTTAATGTTTTTGTTCCTGTCATTTTTTATAATTTCAACTATAACTCTTTTTTTATTTATGCTTCGTAACTAAACCGATAATATTATTTATGAATATTTTAAAGTTTTTGTTTTTTATTATTGTAAATTCTTAATTAAAACTTATGCTATGAAAAAGCAGATAAAACTCTTTAATTCTGCGACGATTTGGAATTAAAATGAAGCCGAAAATTCGAAATTAAGTCATTGCAAAGAGAATACAGCTATTAAATAAATATTTCACCAAAGATTTTATTTACTAGACACTTTATAATGTACAAATAAGTTAAAAACTTAATGCCTATTTATCTTTATTTTTTTTTTATTACATTCCCAAAATCCCGGGAAATTTTTGTGAAAAATCCCGGGATTACGCGATCATAAATTTTCATGGAATCCCGGGATTGCCATCCCTAGTCACATTTCAATTGGTTGAAAAAAGGGTTTTTTTTTACTTACAGCATCATTTCTAGGTTTAATAATTTCTTTGTCTATGCACAAGTGCCTCCTGTCCAAATCTGTTTGGCCAACATCTTGACCCTGTCATTAAAAAAAAAAAACTTTTAATCTAAATAATCAAATATTTATCAATATATTTATAGAATTTATAATTTATTATATACTTATAAACTCATATTTATATAGTATTATCTTTCAATATTCATAATCTCTTTATACTTTTGTAACACTTTTGAAAATGAAAAGATATGTTTTGCACAACTTTTCTCTACTAGTGGTAGAACTTATTTAAAATATGACTGCATTTGCATAGATGAACATATATATACTTCTGTTCTTAGTGTGCACATAAATCCACAAGCTGTTACAACCAAAAACTTCTTACCTCAAACTTAATGATGTCATAAATCAAAAAGCGAGGATGTGTTTTAGCACCTTCTTTATCTATGACAAGCTCCTTGGAAAAAAGGTTGACATGATACAAGTCATGATTAGCAGTTCAGCTAACAAAAGAAACATTTCTGCAAAAAATATTTTTTTGGTTAAAAAAAAACTGAGATGAAATTTAAAGTAAACAAAATGTGTAACCAACAAAAAAATAAAATTAACAGTGCAACTATATGTTAATTATAAATACATTACATTCTCATTCTATATGCTTATATATATTCAAATTATTAGCCAGGTGAAAATCTTACTCCATCAACAACTGTATCAAAAATATGCTCCTTAGGGTTCTTCCGACGCGGAAATACAATTTTATCAGTAACAAATACACTGTTATCACGGTCCAAGAAATACACCTCATTCTCTTTCAATATCAGCATTATATATCTAAAAATACATTGATTTGTTTGCGACATAATAAGCAAACAAGAACATTAGAGAAAATTAATGTAATAATGCAATGATAATTAGCAAAAATGTTGTTTGACAAAATAGATTTGAGAAACTAAGTTAGAAGTTTTGTAACAATATTTAAAAACGAATATGTTAATTAACATAAACAAGAAAGTTTAATTGTAGCAAACAAAAAAAAGATTTTGTAATTGTAAATAAGAAATGTATATTAATGAAGATCTTTATAAGAATTGAACTAAAAAAATTACACTTTGATAACTTGCCTTGTACCATCTGCTTTCCAACTGACTCTGTAGGGTTTTTGTCCTAGAAATTCCATGTTTTTTCTGTCCATAGAAACTGGCTGAGAGCCAGGAAATGTTCCTCTAAATTTTACACAAATTGTGAAGAAAATCATTTGCATAAATTACTTTCTCTAAGCACATATACAAATATAATATATGAACGCTCTTAAATAGATTATACATTACACTCACATAACATCATTATTTTAGAGGTTATAAAACTGCCACAGTAAATGGTCTCATTTCTCAATAAATCATTTCTGATTTATGGAATATAAATTTAAAAAAAAATAAATGATAATATAATATTTGGAGAGGGACAAACATGAATTGATCACTGATAACTATATTAAACTAAATAATCTTAAAAAAAACTACCTGTCCCATTGAAGCATACTCTCACATAACTCTTGTATTCTTTCAGCACCACGAGCACTAACAGTTTCAATGTTTAAACCATTACAAAACCTGGCATTCTAAAAATGTTAGCATCAAAATTTAATGAAACAGAACCCTGGGTTTAACTTTGTGATTTTTGTCATAACTTTTCTCACCGTCATTTGGTTGGAAAGAAAGTTTTTTTTTGTTTTGTTTTTTTTTTTATGAAACAATTTATTTCATTACAATCCTCTGAAAAAACACAATCATTCTGCAAAGTAATTGCCACTATTATAAACAACAACAATTCTCCTTTTATCTATATGGATCTATATGGATCCTCATCTTTGTTGAAGCTGCCTGGCTGAGCTTTAAGGAATCTATAAATGTCAACTTTGAATCAGCAAATATCATCAATGCTCTTCTCTGGAATGAAATTGCAGCCATGGAAAAGGTGAAATCCCTTGAAGAATATGATGAATACAAAGAACACGTTTGAAGAATATGGTGGGTAGGGCAAAATCTCCCATACCATCTCTATAAGTTTAAGACATGTTGATTTTTCAGTGTGGAACAACACATTGTCATGCAGAAAATAAATCTTTTGGTGCTGTTTGAGTGAATTTCCAACTGCTGACAGTGATAGTCAGCTGTTATGGTGGTTTTGGAAGATATGTACATAGTCAAGCATTATGCTGGTGAAGCTTGAAATGCAGAATGCCATGCACATCCCAATACACTGACAACATGACCTTCTTTTCATGAGCATCTGCTTTAGGCTCTGGTTCTACCTGCTCTTTAGTGTCAACCAACAGACACTTTTGTGTGTGGCTTACATAATGTACCCATTTCTCATTGCCACTGATTTAGTGATCTAACCAGTCAAAGGATTGTCCTTGACACATTGTGTCAGACTATGGGGAACCCAAATCCCCAACTTTAGAACCTTTCCCAATCAATGAAGACATTGCAGCACTGATGTGTAAGAACACCAGGGTGGAGATTATATAGTGACTGTCTTGTGAAGGCTGTACAGTGAGTCTAGGATCATCCTGCACCAGTTAGCACTTTAGAATCAACAAAACCAGAACTTTGATGATCCCCAAATTGGAAGCTTTTTGAACAGCTTTTTGGAAAGCAAGAATGTGCTACTTTCAAAATCCATGTCTTTGCCATGTTGTATCAGATATGGGGAAACCAAATCCCCAACTTTAGAACCTTTTCCTATCAATGAAGACATTGCAGCACTGATGTGTGCAAACATCAGTGTGGAAGCTATACAGTGAATCTTGGATCATCCTACGCCAGTTTGCACACTGCTTCAGAATCAACTTCAGTTGGACAACCAGATCTTGGATGATCCTCAAGTTGGAAGTTATTGGAACAAAAAGTTGAAGCCAAATTTGACAAGTGCATTTGGTAATACTGCCTTAGCCTAAGGATTGGCATATGTTATGTTCTGCCTCACTGGTGAAGTGACCAAGTTGGAACTCATTTATACAGAGCTGAATATGGGATTTCAAGTGTGACATTTTATGTCAAGTGAATCATCTGTACTTGCTTATATAATTGTCTGAAAATTTCTAGAAAACAATGTCCCATTAATGCATTAAAACAGAATGCTAGAACATTCTAGAAAATCATAGAATTTCCTGTGTTCTAATGAGATCTGTTATAATGACACAATTGTGAAAAAACTTTCTTTCCGACCCAATGACTTTTTTAGAGAGAAACAAACATTTTTTAGAGAGAAATTATTTGAATTGTCCCAGGGAACCAGGATAATAAAAGAGGAAAATATGAAGGGCTCAGTGAAAAAAGTACTTAAGCTAGATTTTGTAGCTTTGAAAAAAATTTTTGTTTACAATTTTCATGAAAACAGTGGTCACCAATACATATCTAAATAAGCTACTTACATATTTTTCTTGTGGGTAAAAATTAAAGGGTGATGTAAGGAAAGTTAACAAATAAGATACAGGTATCATTTTTCAAAAAAATTTAAACTTTTTCACTGAATCCTTCAAACGCCAATAAAATAAACATGAGCCAAATACTGCGTTTGATGGTGTCAACTAATTTATTTCAGGAAAGTAAGTATTTTGGAACATTTGACCAAAATAGCATAAATAATTAAAACATAAAACTTTAAACAATTGTTTGTTGAATACTATCACACTTCATTTTCATGAGTCCTGAGTTTAAACTTGAGTAGGATGACTGTTGTTTCCAGTTCTTTTACAGACAGCATTCTTGGTAATACAAAATTTTTGCCTTATAGTTTATATTATATTGGTAAATAGTTTCAGTTTTTTCAATTCTTAAAATTTTCCATTTCTATGTCACCTTTCAATCTTCATCATAAAAACTTTATGATTAAGTTTAATGACTGTAATGCACCTACTTTTGAAATGTAACAGGTTCAAAGCACCACTTAGTCAGCCAACAAGAGTTTTTACTAACTCTTGTTTCTAAGGAATATGTTAATCATTGTGATTTTACTACCCAAAATAATAAAAACAGAAAGTTCTTTAGAAACAAGAGTTTGCATTAACAAATTTTTATTTATCCTGACCATTTTCTAAATAGGATTGTTTGAATAAAATACTCTCTTTCCATAACAAAAATCATTTTTTAATTTAATTGATAAAAGATAATTTATTTTTATACTCACATCATTATAAGGCCTTCTTTTTCTTTTAGGAGGTCTATCTGATGAATTATCCTGCTCTTCATCATCACTAACATCATCATCTTCATCAAAACACCAATCTGGTAAATCAGGGGGAGGAGGGGGATCTTGCTCATCACTGCTATATCGTTTATATAACTCTTGCAGATAATCACCCTTATAAATACCAGGTGGTCTACACTTAAAGAAAACAGAATATATCTTTTAGAAATTTCATACTTCTAAATAAAATAATTAATAGGTTTAAAAAAAGGTACCTGCGCAAAGTGATCTATTGCAGCATCCAAACTATACAAAGATAAATAAAACTTTATTTACAAAAGAAGAGACTGATTTGTTAAAATCAGATACAAAACTCCTTTTTTAATAAAAAACTGAACAGTACTATAATAATGTGTCTGTTTGTAGATACATATTTTTTTATTATTATTTTTAAATAAAATGCTTAAAAAAAGTTTATTTTTTAAACCTGTCTTCACTTGAAGATAAAAAGACAATAACTTTTTTAGTTTTTTTTTCTGCTTTTTATTTGAATTTAATTAATGTAATTAGTTTTTCTTAAAGCCTTTTACTGAAAAAACTTTACTTTTTTACTTACTTCATATAACAAACCATTAACAAATAAATACACATAATATGAGCAAAAACTTATGCCTATAACAACTCTGATATAGAAGAAATATAAATATATTAATATAAATAAAACAATTAATACAAATAAAAAAAAATATATTAATATAAATATAATAATATAATAATATAAATAAATAGTATAAATGTAAGGATACAAGTATGAATAAATTTCATGAATTTTTAAAAATGAAACTAATAAAAAAAAATTGTTATACCTCCATCCTTCATGTTCATACAAATATGAGACAATAAGAAACCCGGTCCTATTAAATCCATGAGTACAATGGACACCTAAAGACATTAAAAAACATACACACAAATAAAATGATATGCACTATATTCTGGTCATAAAATGTATCGTTTTTGTTGTTAATATTGAGATTCCCTCTCTATTGATACTGAAGGTTTTGTATAAATAATTCATTGAATTAAATTATGCAAATTTATACTTAAATATTTTGTGTAAATAGTTCATTGAATTATTTATACAAAATAATCAATTGAGACTTTTTAAGGGAAAATGTTTTTCAAACAAAAGCATACCAATAACTTTTCCAGGGTTCTTTTCAAAAAAGTTTCTGCATATATTGATGAACATTTTTGTTTGTTCAACTGTAGGTGCACCATCATGTCTAATATGAAATAAAAGGCTTTTATTTTACAAAAATAATCTTTTTCTAGAAAAACTTGTTTTCTCATCTCCATGACTTTCAGGTAAAATATTTGTTTGATAAGTGAAGGAACTAAACTTAACAAATAGATCTCTAAAATTTATAAAAAATTAATTTTAAAAACAAAACTCATTAGTCAAAAAAAGACTCAACACTTACCCTCGACATGGTATTTTACAAAATCTAACTCCAGCTTCTTCAACTACTGATTTATTGTAAAAACGGTTAGTGTTGGTCAATGAAATCAAAAGACCCAATTCTTTCTAAAAAAAAAAAGCTTTTTTCTGAAAAAAAAATTCATTCTAAAAATATGTATTTAATCCCACACAGTAAATATATTATGAATATATAAATATGTGAAAAATATAATTGAAAATATAATTTTTCTCATTGGTAGCTTCTTGTAGATACTTTATGTAGATCCAATATAGTATATTATGACTTGCAAATGAATATACAAATATTGTATTGCTTGAGCTGTTTATTTTTTTTTAGTTTCTATTTTGTTGTACTAAAAAGGCTCCAGTTCGAGAATTAAGCTTTGAACAGAGAGTTCGTATTGTTTTACTTGATGAAGAAGGTGTTTCAGAAAGAAAAATTACAAAAAGAATAAAAATATCAACAACAGTGAAACTTAAAAAATAAGTGACAGATACACACACACACACACACACACACACACACACACACACACACACACACACACACACACACACACACACACACACACACACACACAAACACAAACACCTTTNTATAAATATAATAATATAATAATATAAATAAATAGTATAAATGTAAGGATACAAGTATGAATAAATTTCATGAATTTTTAAAAATGAAACTAATAAAAAAAAATTGTTATACCTCCATCCTTCATGTTCATACAAATATGAGACAATAAGAAACCCGGTCCTATTAAATCCATGAGTACAATGGACACCTAAAGACATTAAAAAACATACACACAAATAAAGTGATATGCACTATATTCTGGTCATAAAATGTATCATTTTTGTTGTTAATATTGAGATTCCCTCTCTATTAATACTGAAGGTTTTGTATAAATAATTCATTGAATTAAATTATGCAAATTTATACTTAAATATTTTGTGTAAATAGTTCATTGAATTATATATACAAAATAATCAATTGAGACTTTTTAAGGGAAAATGTTTTTCAAACAAAAGCATACCAATAATTTTTCCAGGGTTCTTTTCGAAAAAGTTTCTGCATATATTGATGAACATTTTTGTTTGCTCAACTGTAGGTGCACCATCATGTCTGATATGAAATAAAAAGGTTTTTATCTTACAAAAATAATCTTTTTCTAGAAAAACTTGTTTTAGCTAAAACTATCACCATGACTTTCAGGTCAAATATTTGTTTGATTAGTGAAGGAAATAAACTTAACAAATAGATCTCTAAAGTTTATAAAAAACTAATTTTAAAAACAAAACTCATTAGTCAAAAAAAGACTCAAAACTTACTCTTGACATGGTATTTTACAAAATCTAACTCCAGCTTCTTCAACTACTGATTTATTTTAAAAACGATTAGTGTTGGTCAATGAAATCAAAAGACCCAATTCTTTCTAAAAAAAAAATTCATTCTAAAAATATGAATTTAATCCCACACAGTAAATATACTATGAATATATAAATATTTAGTGAAGTTTAAAAGATAAGTGACACACACACACATGATATATTCATTTACAAGTAGACGTTAATTGAATAGATGAATAGACCAACTGTTTAGAAAAAACTCTATTTTGCTTTAATGTCTCTTTATTTGATTTCCAATCAAGTTATTATTTTTTTATATTATTTTATTTCCAAACAACATAATGACTAACATTTGCAAACAGAGTTTGAAAAAAATATTGTTGTGTCCCTCATTTGTAAAAACTACTGATTGTTCATCAAACAAAATGTTCTCAATATTTGTTGCCTAGATGTGCAACAGTTTAAAAAAACTTACTTTATTTATCTTCATGTAGGACAAAAGCATGGGAAACATGAACTGTGCATGAAGAGGGACTTGGTGATTGAACTTATCATCAAGGAAGGTCTTGAATGCAATAAACTTTTCTAAAGATCAAACGTATTATCAAAGGAGACAAACAAAAAAAAACTGTTTATTTTGAAGAAAAGCTTCACTAATATATGTTAGCATTTAAACCTATCACTAGCCAATAAATACACAAAGTGTTACAGATCTTGATACTAGCTTTAGTATCTAAGTCTGTAAATACTTTGTGTTTTTTATGTTCTTACAGACTTCAATAGTTAAGAAAATTTATTTAAGAACATTACAGTATTTCATCATCCATTACTTATTTATAAAACACCTTTTTTCCTTGGACTAAATGTTAGAAACACTTTTTATAAGAACACAGGAAGAATTGACAAAATGCTGCTCTTTATCATGGAACTCATGCTCTCAGATGCTGACATCTAACTGTTGATCTATGGCCAAAAAAATCACTTCACCTACACTTAATGATTGGAATCAAAAAAAATTCTCTAAAAATCATCTTTTAAACAACTGTAACTTCAATCCTTAGATGTGTGGTTCCATGCTTCAAACTGAATGGATGCCAAATTAGATGCAACAATGATTATCATCTTTACTATTTACTTTAAGAAATAGACTGTCTTTTCATATATTGCACAAATTTTCATGATTTATTGCTTGAAGCAAATTTACTTATATTTGGTTCAAGACTCTTAATGAAAAATCTTCATCTGAAATAATTTATAATTATTTCTTTTTTGAAGATTTCAAAATATTTGGCTGACAATAGAAACTGAAACTTTTTTGTACCTTTTACATACTAAACTTTTATTACTTGACTTTTAGAAAGTTAGAGTTAGAGTGGCAACCATGGCTTGTTGCTTGCTTTTGTTTCTGAATTAAACAGACCTCCTTCATCATAATTTTCATCATAAAAATGGCACTATTGATAATCAATTACACAGATTTTTACATGTAAAATTTAATTTATGTCTTATAATTTATAACATAATTGAAATATTCTTGAGACGCTAAATCAGAATTATTAAGAAAAATGCTTCTATTTCGGATAGAAATAGAACCTGAACCTGATTTAACACTAATAAACACAAGTTATAACCAACATAAAAACTTTTTGTTGACTGAAAAAATAAAGGTACACCAGAAAATGATTTCTCAAAAATCTAACAAATTCTATACCAAATAACTTTCTATACAACTTTCTATATGAATTATCAGAGAAACCCATCACTTCACTCTAACTTTAAATTAAAGAAAAAAACAAAACAACTTTTTCACCATATCAGTAGCTTGTAAAAAAAAAGATTTGAATATTTCATGATTTTACGAGGCTTCGCAGGCCTTATTGAAAAAGTTTTTTTTAATTTTAATTGGTTAAAAATACTTTTTCTATGAAGCATAAGAGACTTTAGCAAAAGTACTACTTAATGGGGAAAAATGGTCACTACTTTTACATAACACTTTTACAATTGAAAAAGAATGTAAATATTATTGTTAATGCATTTAATTAAATATCAAAAATACATTATTTCAATTTACACTCATTTTCTCTTGAGTTATTTAAAAACAATCAACAACATATATTTTAATATTTACTAGTATCTCAGCTAACTTGATGCAAGAAAAAAAAAATGTAAATAAAAACCACCTGCAATGATTGTACTTTTACGTGGACAATTCATCCATCTTGGTGGCGGAGCACCCATAGCTTTTTAAAACCTAAAAAATAAAAAAACAGAAGATTTTCAATTTTTTTTTTTCGTATTTTAAAATAGAAGATTTTCAGTTTTTTTTAACAGTTTATAACTTTATTTGCTGATGTGTTAGTGATATAAATAAACACTCCTTATGTAAAAAAACACTCTATATATATCACACTCCTCACATCTCCTTATATGGCTATATTTTTCAAAACTTGAAGGTAAGCTTTCAAAAATTATTTTCACTGTTTACTAATGCATTTGTGCAAACGAAAAATTATCTCCTATTCTTTCCTAAGTTGAATTGGATTTTTTTGCCACAGAATTGAAAATGGAAAAGTTTCCGGAACATCATGAGATTTTTTAACTAAATTTTTTTTTTACTCCCAAATAAATTTCTCATACCACTTTTTAGTATCATTATGAGACTCTAACTCTCCTTGCAAAATATATTTGGCAACCACATCGTCAATTCTTTTAAAAGTTTTTAAGATTGTGGTTTCTTGAAAAGCAATAAAGAAGCGATTCCATTTAGCGTAAATCAGAGTTGATAAATTAGCGTAAATCAGAGTTGATAAACTCTGATTTACGCTGAGTATCACTTTACCGCCAGCGGCATTAAATGCCTCTAGCGGTAAAGTGATATTCAGGGTAGTCCCTAAAATGCAGAGATTTTTTAAAACTGAATATCACACCCGCGGATAGACTTTTTCTTATGTAGAATTGAATTCTGAGTCGAATGGCGACACGCGGAATGTCGCCCGGCCAATACCTGCTGAGTTATTAAACAAAAACCCGATCAAAATGCATAAAAACCGTTTTTACAACAGCAGCAATTCATTTTCACACCCGCGGAGTGAGCTAAATCGATTTGAAATTTAATGTTCTATTAGAAAAGGTTTACTTTACGACTACTGCATTCAATCCAGTTAAGATATCAGTTATAATCTAAAGGGCGTAAAGTTGGGTTTTCCCCGCATTTATATCGAAATGAAACAAGGAGACGTTCTATATCTTCGCAGATAGACTTTTTCTTATGTAGAATTGAACTCTGAGTTGAATTGCAATAAATCAATATATCACAGATTTTCAGCTTTCAATTATGTAAATCCAACAAATAATATTGCAGAACGTTTGAATAGAATGATTAAAGACCATCAAAAATATAAAGAGCTTCCATTAGATTCCATGGTATTATCGTTATATAAATTTCAAACTTATTTTCTTAACAAATTTAATCGCGGCTACAAAAATATAGGAAACTTCAAAATGGTTGACCAAAATCTCACCAAAAAGTTATTAGAAATAAGTGATTTAGAATTTACTCCATTAGATGATATCTTAGAAAGTATAAGTAAAAATCAAATGAAACCGAGTCAGATTGGCATTAGTAAGTCATTCAGACAATCTGCTAACACGTTGGCATCAATAGTTTTAAAAAAAGATTTAGCTGCGTATGAACCGAAAAATGATTGCTATAGAGTAAAAAGCGCAATTGATGGCAAAAAACATCTTGTAAACTATAACGGTAATACTAAAGGATATACTTGTACATGCCCTGCTAGAAAAAACTGTTATCATATAATATCAGTAAAATCATTACCAAACGCTTCCCCAGATATATCAAAGTCAACATACCGCTTAAACAAATTAAGAAAAAACAATAACCATGAAACGAAGTGGTAGAAAAAAACCGAGACCAAAAGACAGAGAACTAAGTATTATAGCTGCTGACAATTCCTTAGAAGTATCTAAACACTTGCCTCCAAAACATTCGACACCAAACAGAACAAAATTAAAACACGGCGGAAAATACTTTTACTTTGTTGGCAACTTTAGATAAATTCAAAAACAATACAAGCATGGAACTTTCTACCGAGAATTTGAGTAGCATAGATGATAAAAACAATCAAAGCCTAGAAGAAAAAACAGTTACAACTTTTATAGCAGATTTTAGTAATTTGCCACAACTGGTTCCCTCAGCTGAAGAGTTAAATGAACCGTCGCTGAATGAAAATGAACCCTTAACATCAAACGTAATTGATCAAGTATGTTTGTTGATCTTAAAATCGTTTGAGAAAGAAAATCAAATATTTTACTTAGATTATTTTAATTATCGATATTTAGTAAATGGAAACATTGCACAACTTTCAAAATTTATGCACCAACATGACGTATTTAACAAAGACTTTATTTTGGTGAATATAAATACAGATATAGAAAGAGGCAATCATTGGATATTAGGAGTGATTTCATTAAACAACAATTATATCTGCATTTTTGATTCACTACGACTAAACAATAGCAGACGAGAGCACTTTGTAGAATTAATGAAAATAACTCAAATTTCATCCATCCTTGCTCAATCAAAATTAGACATGAGTAAATTTAAATTCTATTACAGTTTAGATTGCGAACAACAAAATTTTATGCATTTTGATCGGAATTCAAACTCAGAATTCAATTCTACATAAGAAAAAGTCTATCTGCGAAGATATAGAACGTCTCCTTGTTTCATTTCGATATAAATGCGGGGAAAACCCAACTTTACGCCCTTTAGATTATAACTGATATCTTAACTGGATTGAATGCAGTAGTCGTAAAGTAAACCTTTTCTAATAGAACATTAAATTTCAAATCGATTTAGCTCACTCCGCGGGTGTGAAAATGAATTGCTGCTGTTGTAAAAACGGTTTTTATGCATTTTGATAGGGTTTTTGTTTAATAACTCAGCAGGTATTGGTCGGACGACATTCCGCGTGTCGTCATTCGACTCAGAATTCAATTCTACATAAGAAAAAGTCTATCCGCGGGTGTGATATTCAGTTTTAAAAAATCTCTGCATTTTAGGGACTACCGATATTCAGCGTAAAAGTCTGGTTTTTTAGGAGTCGGCAGTCAATGATTACCGAAGAAAAAAGGAGACAAATAGACATCCGCCTTGCATCATTACTTTGTTAGCTAAATAACTATATTCAACTACCATTATTATTGCTAACTGTAACATTTGATATTACAAGCCCTTGACTTTTAAATGAGCATTTAGTCCTATCCTCAACAACATAAATCTAAAATGCTGCAATAAAAAAAATCACAGCACTGTGGTATTTAAAGGTCATTAAAAAAGTAATTAACTACTTCTTTTTTTTTTTGAGGAATGTCGTTTCCTAATTTATTTTTGTAAAGGTGAGTTTCCACTCATCCGTTTTTGTTACGGGAAAGGGAAAAGGAAGGGAAAATTAATCACGTGAGCGTGCGCAGTTTGTACTTTGATTTTGAAAACTTATCACTGCGCATGCTCAAGTGATTAATTTTCCCATCCCTTTCCCTTTCCTGTGGCAAAAACGGATGAGTGGAAACTCACCTTAAGCTGTATAGTAAACCGGGTAGGTGGAAAAACTCAAAAATTCAAAAATTTGAGTTATAATCTTTTTATCTTTTAAGATGGTAAAATGATGTTATATAAGATTAATACTATAATTCCAACGATAATAAGAATAAAAAGAAAGGTTATTTTTCATGTTATTTATCTTAAAATGAAAACAAAACCCAAATCTTAAATATTGTCATAAAACACAGAGTATAAAGTTAACTTTTTGTGATCAAATCGATTTTTATTTTACTTTATGAAAAAGAATCACGAACTAAAAATGGTTCAAAAATATTTTTTAATTTTTGAACTTAGTTGTATTAAAATCATTATTCTTTGCTTTTAATGTAAAAATGAAGTTTAAAATTTATTTTTAGAAAAAAAAAACCATTGACAAGGTGGTTCAAACAATTTTTAAAGCGAGCCTCAAGATTTACTTTAAAAGTAGCTTCATAAGATGTTGGCTGTTTTAATACTTTCAATACGTGATTTTATAAGAAATACTTACTTCAAGTACCTCGTTTAACATTTGGAACTGAAAAATTAAAAACAAAAAAACATCTGATATCTTTTTTACTCTTTTAAAATTTTGAGATGTTGAGATCTGACCCGAGAGCGCCATCTACATTGACGTTCTATTTGACCCGAGATTGACGTTATATCTGACCCAGATTGAGATTGACGTTATATCTGACCCGAGAGCGCCATCTACTTTGACGTTCGCGGGAAAAAATCCTTATTGAAGTTTTGCTTCATAGGTTTTTAGAAATGCTCAAGTAAAAGAGAAAAGATACCATAAAATTCCTAAAACAATTAGCGCTTCAATGAAGATTGGTGGGATTGTGACCTATTGGTATGCCTCTATGTGTACAAAAATTCATATATAATATATATGTACAAAAATACAAGTAAAAATCTTTTGCGATTGCTGAGTTATAGGGCTTTAACTTTTCAAAAAAGTTACATTTTTACACTTTCGCATTACATTGTTTTCTTTGAACGTTAAAGATGAACTCTATAGGAGCTACGAATCAACACTATTTATGGTATTTTTCAGTTAGAAGAGGAACAGAAAATCCATCCTTAGAAAACCATTTTTTAAAACCACCAAAATAAAGCTCAAAAGTATGGTAATACTTAAGCATCTGCGTCTCGTTATTTTTTTATTCGAGACGAGACGAGACAATGATATCCGGGACACCCTTTTTAAATTCCGAAAGAAACTTTATTGTCCCGGTTTGACCTCAGCAAGAAAAATGATCTAAAGTAAAGAAAAACCAGAAAAAATTCTTTTAAAAAACTGAATTAAAAGTCCAACGACATCGCAACGCAACACCCGGAAATTTTTTTTTGATTATCATCAGAAAACATTTCGTCATTCAAAAAATGTAAAAGACAATATTTTAGGAGGGGGCCTGGGCAAAAATTACATAATTTAGGGGAGTGCCCAGGAATTTTGTTGTTCATCATAGGTAACTAAGAGGCATGGGGCAAACTCAAATTTCTAGTATGTTGATACTGGTGTCGAATAAGGATGACATCCAAAAAATTAAGGTAATTGGAGCTAAATAAACCTCACCCCGACCCAATTTTTTTTGTTCTATCATAAACTAGATCAAAATTCATCGACGAATTTCAAAATTCATCAAAAAAAACTCTTTTCGTTAAAGATTTATAACCATGCAAAGCTTAAAATTCCCTCCAATTACTCCCTGAAATAGATTTAAATGGTCTTAATTTTTAAACGAAAAATTTTTTTTCGATGTAAGTTGAAATCTGTCGATAAATTTTGATCTAGCTTGATTTAAAACAAACAAAAAAAAGTTTATAAGAGTTTTTAGGAATTCATTAGGTTAGAATTATTTTGTTCTATCTCCCATTTTAAACGTTGAAAGAAAGTTTTAGATTTTTTTCTATAAGTAAAGATTACTTAAAATTTTACAATTACTTTTTTAAAAAGTAACTTATTTTTAAAATAATTTATGTTTAAAGAAACTATTTAGAAAAAAAAAGTTTAAAAATAAAATGTATTTTAAAAGTGATCATTACTTTGTAAAATTAAAAATTCATTTTCTCCCAACGTTTAAAATGGGAGATAAAACAGAATAATTCTAACCTGACGAATTATACCCTAAAGGGGAGAACTATTAGGGATCGAGTAAGGTTTACTACAATCATTTATAGAAGAAAAAAAAATTCTACTCTTTATGGTTAGATTATGATTGATATTTCATTTCAAAATCATGCTAAACGTTTGTTCATAGGAGGTTTAACATTAAACTTTGTACCAATTACATTCCTACAAATAGAAAGCTACTTTAAAAGTCCTTGTGGTTGTAAGCAACGACAGAGTTTTTTAGCGCCTCTATGTAGTTTGGGCTGTGCTATCCAACTTTACTCATTCGCCAAAACTCAATGAAATCCTGATGAATGGATTCGAGAGCTTGGTCGGTCCAGTAACCTAAGTCTATAAAATATAACAAGGTCAATAGAAACGCAAGTTTATTTAATAAATATTCGTTGTAATTTATGCAAATTTTACCATTCAACTGTTGAAATAGAGAATTTAATTACTAATATTATAAATTCTCTTTTATCAAATTTAAAAATTATTTATCAAACCGAAGACTCTAACCTTTCATGTCGATGAATTGAATAATACGTTGCTCAACTATGTGTACTTTCAAAGGAATTGTAGCTCGTAGATTTCTATAGCTCATAGAGAATTTCCCTGAATCTTTGACATATGTGGAGCTTAATGGTTTTCCAAAACAACCATGTACTATTTTTTCAAAATCTCTTTGTACTTAATGTATATGGCAGCGGAAACTCCAAGACTAGACTCCATGGTTCTAAGCAACTTATTGCAAGCATTGCCTTCCAAACGATGTTGCCCTTAGTAGGACACTCTGCAGATGTTTATTTTAAACAGATTTCGGTTAACAAACTGTAACCCATACTATTTGTTTTCAAACAAACTTTTTTCAATTTTTTTTTCAATTTTGTCTACAACACCTAACAGTATATGTAGACCAGGAATATTTACAAGTTCGAATTTCTTTGTTTTTTTCATCTATTAATAAAGGAGGATGACAACATTTGTTTACTTTTTTGCATTTTTAAAGTTTGCACCATCAGCCATCAATTGGTCGTACAATCTCCAAAGAATCTAAATTGGTTGTACAATCTCCAAAGAATCTAAATTGGTTGAACAATCAACAAAGAATCTAAATTGGTTGTACAATCTAAAAAGAATCTAAGGTATATTAATCAGCTTTTTGAAAGTCAGAAGACGACGTCATGCAATACGGACTCGGGTGCTTTGATGTTGCAGTTTTTTTTCCAACCATTTGAAGCAAAACCTTTAGATCTTCAAATACTGTGTAATTTAAGGAAAAAATGTTCAGTTTATCCAAAATTAACCACAAGTTATGGTATTTTTAGTTCAATTAATGCAAAATGGTCAATATAATAGTTTTGTGGATACTTGAACCTTTAAAAAATTTGCATGTATATCTGTCGCACTTGCTCAGTTTCTCTTAAATTTTATTATTTTCTAACTCTGGTTTTAGGGTAATTGACAGAGTAACTTTAAGGAATCACTACGCTCCATCTACACCAAGTTTGATATCAACATCATTTGTTTCTTGACTTCTGTGATGAAGTACAATTGCTACAAGCTCTTCAATGTCATTGCAATACACAATGGGAGTATTTTTTTATACCAACTATACATCCATAAAAAATCAAAATGAATGATGCTGGTTGCAATTTTGATATCAAAAAAAGGTTTTTTTGGTGACAGTTTACTTAATTTTTTGCTTTCATTTAATTCAAAAAGCAATGGGAATTCTTTATCACCAATTTCCAATTATCTCGTTGTTCTCAACCAGTTTAATTTTTAAACCAGATTCCACACATTTCTGTCCTGCCTCACTTCTCAGAAATTGTGCAACTTCAATCATGTTGCGATTACTTAGAAATCTTAATGAAGTTAGTACAAAAACTGGCTTAAAACTCATAATAAAGTTATTTTTAAAAGTATTTTTAAGCAACAAAAACTTACCTGGTATGTAGTTTTAACTGAAGTTTGTTCAATTTATCTCAAGAAAAGAAAGGTTTCTTAAACTCAGTCTTTCCGAAAGAGACAGTGAGTTGCTTCGGATCAAAAGTTTTCAAAACTAAGGTGTTCCCTGAGTCATTTGTGCTTAAATCATTGATAGAACTGAATAGAACTTTTCCTTGCGTTGTTGGGGGTGTTGATTTTGCAACGGCAGTCAAATTCTTTTGTCTTTCTAACTTCGTACAGGAACTATAACAACCAAAGTAATGTAACTAAATTTTAACTAAAGTAAATTAAGCATCAACATAATTATAAGGATTAGTCCCTGCAAGCTTTTTTTTACATTTTGACCAAAGCATGGCAGCAAGGTCACAGGTTCAATCAATACAGGTTCAATCAATACAGGTTAAATAATCTTTCCATAATATAGTTTTGGTAAGGTTTAAGTTGTCTTTTTTCTTTTTACTTAGATTTAAATAAGTTTTTTCAGCATTTATTATTGGCCTTAAGTCCTTGTCTTTCCTGAAGCAGCAAATGCGAAACTTTTTAACGAGGTATTCTTTTGCATTTTTAGGCATTTTAAACGAATGTTTCAAATAAAAACTTTTGATTTGGATTCTGATTAAGATTGATAATATTGGCATGATATATCGGCCATATCAATCAAATGTCAATATAGTGGCCGCAAACATGCTTTTAGTTCGAATATCAACGCGTATTCGAAGTTATTTTGCAATTGTTAGGAATTAGCAACTGCTAGCTTTTACTAGTTGTTAATAACTAAAGGTGGCTTAGCTTTGTTTTTATTTCAATAAAATAGTAAAGAAAAAGTAATGAAAATTATATTTCCTTCAGTGAAATTCAATGTTAAACAAACCTTTTAAAATACTTCAAAAGAAAAATTGACAAATATCACAAACATTTCTGAAGTTCTAAATACAGGGGCATGGGCGCGATCCCCCGAATCCCCCTTAGAGAATGATTCCTTAAAACCCTTTTCAATTTTTTTTGTTTTATATTAATCGAGATCACACAACAAAAAAAATTTGTTTAAAAATTAAGATCATTTAAAACTATTTTAGGTGGTAAATGGAGTTAATTTTAAGCTTTGCATTGTTACAAATCTTAAATGAAAAGAGATTTTTTGATGAAATCTGAAATCTATTGATGAATTTCCAACTAGTTTATAATAGAGCAAAAAAAATTCACCTTATATTTATGCAAGTGATCCTCATTCGACACCAGTTCAACAAGAAATGAGTATTGAGTATGTTCCATGTTTTCCCTTTCTTGCGACTTTTTGAAGCTGCAATTATTTTTAAGTAAAATCTTTACATTACTTTATATTTATAAATTATACACAAAATTGTTTCAACACTAACAAAAATACAGAAAAAGATGATAGAAAATATGAAAAATTTTGGTAAAAAATAATTTAGATACCTGTTCATTTGTCATTTCATTTTACTAAGCTAAAAAAAGTGCATAGAGTTAAGAAAGCATTTTTATAATTTCTATTATTTGTTCGGCCGTTTTTTTGTTTTAATTTTCTTGTTCCACCATTTTTCTGGCTGAAATTTTTTTGGCTTTATCTTTCACTCGCGTTGTTCATTTTTAACTCTTTTAATCATCTTTCAGTCCACTTTTTTTGGTTGGCTTTTTTAGCCCATCATTTTTAGCTAAACTCTTATTTTTATATTAAATCAAACCATCGAAATACTGAATGTTGCCAGAGATCATGAGCAAAACAGATAAGTATTTTGCATACTTTGTGTTACAACGTTTTCCGGGCAGTCAACAGCATTTCATGCGGCCCGAATTTCACAAATTTATGAATTTAACTTCGATATTTGTTGTACAAGAATTCCCCAAGACACCTGTTAAACTTGTTGTACCATTATGAGGAGGAAAGATGATGGCAAGAATTTCACTTTCCCCAAATTGTTTGACTTCATAATCATCTGTATCAGAGTTAAAAACCCGGAGTCAAGACTGATATCACCTGATTTGACAGATTAGCCGATTAAAGTTGAATGAGAAGCACCTTGTTGCTAAATCACTACTAGTGAGATTCAATAGTTGCTTGAGTCCATTCGGGAAAATGGTTTCCTTATAACTGTAACCAATCCATATTTCATAAAAACCTGAAAAGTTCAGCTGCTAAACGTCAAAAGGTAGTTTAACACATTGCTACAAATGTGAATGCTACAAAGCATTCTTCACGACAAGGAAAAGTGCATCTTGTAAAAAAAATACCGAGGACGGCTTTTCCCGATAACGCCAGGTAGAAAATGCAACAAAAAATGCTCAACTGATTATCATTAAATTATCTTTCCAAGTTGAAAAATCCAAACATGTGAAGTATTTCATTCTCTAAGTGTTGCTTGTTTAAAAACTGAATGAAAGTTATTTTGCTTATACTTAAATTTTTTTCTTAAGTTCAACATACAATTACAATAATAACTAATATTTAAATGAAAATAAATGTTCTTTTTTTTGGGTAAAACAAGTCCCAGAAGTGCTAGAACAAAAACAACAATTTCTCTATTATCAGTAGATGTCCTGGCAAATGTTCTGCTCAATACAGGTTTTTCAAATATCAGCAATAAGAAACTGGCTAAAACAGTTGGCCAAACAGTAGGTATAAAACCGGTCAAATCAGTTTTTCCATAGAATTTTAAAATTGGTCAGCAATTCAGTGACTTCTTCTTTGAACACCCATTTCAAAGCATCTAATTCAAATGGTTATTCATCCACTGATCACATTGTTGTCACTGCTTGAGTTTGCCAGACTTTATCAACAAAGTAACTCGAAAAGCTTCGTCTGAATTGATAACATATGCTAGGGATTGATAGCGGTAAAGGGTTTTTAAAGGTTTGTTTTGGCGTTGTTGAGAAGTCACCACTCCAAGGTCAGAAAAAGCTTTTGACGCAGAGAATTGCTTAAGACACAAGTGTTAATCGCCAGCTGGTAGTGCTTATTTCTGAAAATCTTTGATGCCGATGATGTAAAACTTTATATTTCCTGTGATTTGAAGATGGCCAATATTCTTCGTCGACTTCAAGGCTCATTCAAGTGGTCATCCTTGATGTTGGTACAACATTAAATCCAAAAACCTGGAAAACTGATGAAAATTAAGGACATGAGGCTCTCTCAAGGCAAGTCTGTAATCCTTCAGGAATTACGAAAATTTCAATTACGGGAGCATTTCAAACAAAATGAAAGTTGGAAACTGCTCAAAAATGCTGCCTGTCTTCAACTATCAGCAGAATCCAGGTTAGGTTTTCAAGTCTTTAGAATTGCTGATGCTCTGGAGAAGTTTGATTTGGTTTTAAAAAATCGTTTTAGTTCAGTGCTGGAAGTAGACTGCTATGGAAAAATTGACAAGTTCAAAGCATCCTAACTTGCCCTTTCAAATGCTAGTGTCACTTGTAAGATCCTGCGGTGCTTCATCATATTAATAACTCAATTGACCGTCAAGTGTTACCATTTGGCCTGTACAGTTAACAGGCAGCAGAGGCCGCACATCAAGGCATCCATCATTAATAGCAGAACTTCAAACAATTCCCCACGCATTCAGAATATGCTAGAAGGCTTACAATTTGTGATATTATTTTTTTGGATTACGAATAATTTTTGATAGAAGTTGTTGCTCCAAACCTAATATTATAGGTAAACTGCAAAATATTTTTTATGATCCTGATTCTCGCGTGTAATGGAGAAATACCAAATTGAAGGGCTTCTTTATTAATTTCTATGTCTCCGTCAAAATCGATCAAATGTGAAGTAGTAGCTTTACAAATAAAACATGATTAAAAAATATAAAAAAATATTTAATACAACTGTTAAATACAGTTATAAATAACTAAAACCATCCTACAAATTCTTTCTCTTGATTTTAAAGAAAAAATGGTAAAAACTAATTGTTAAAATTCATACATCTTTACTCTGTAATTACAAACACATTTGCTGTAGCTTTCAGATTTTCTTATCTCAGATAATTACTATGGGATTGACAAACCCATTATGGAAAAATGAAAGGGGGGTAACTTTTAAATTTTTGGCCTCGTAACGAACAAATTGCGACTCTGTGCGACGAATCAAAAATCCAAACTTTTTTTTTGAAGAGAATAGTATTTGTTCGTACAAAAGAGGATTGTAACCTTAAAAAAGATCATAACCTTAAAAAATTTCTCAAAAGTTCAAAGGAATCATGGCTGCTAATTGCTTTCAAGCATTGCTCAACTTTGCAAACTTACGAGACAATTGGAAGAATTCAAAGTTTTGTTCAAAATTAATTTTAAAGCACGGTTCAGAAAAAATCCGGCCACTTTTGATAACAAAAGTAAATATGAAAAAATTAACTATTAACTGGTTTTTAATATTTAAATAACGGAGAAAGCCATTATAAAGAAACTCTATCAATCAAAAGAAAGCCTGGTACTGGACGAAAGAGTGGTTTTGTTGATAAAAAATTAGTAAAAAAAATAAAGACCTCAATTGAAAATAATCCGGGACAATAAGAATATGATTGAGCAAAAAAGTTGAAAATCAGTAGAACTACTGCAAGACGAGCAAAAATAAAATGTGGCTTTAAAGCATAAAGTGCTCAAATGAAAAAACGTACAAGATTAATGTATAACAATATTCTTACAAAACATGGCGGCTGCATAATTATGGATGTTACGTAGGTTTCGACGAAAAATGTGATTTATATGAATTAACCGGTCAAATATTTTACTCGGCATTTAACCGTGGAAGGGTTGAGTCAAAGTACAAGTATGTTTCAGTGAATAAATTTAGTAAGAAGATAATGGTATGACAATGTATTTGTAGTTGCAGACAAAAGAGTAAAGTTTTCGTAGCAAAGTCAACTATGAAAAGTAAATTATACATCGAAGATTAAAAAGCGTTTGCTGCCTTTCTTAAAACAGCATAGAGATTCTACTATATTTGGCATGATTTAGCTAGTTTACATTATTCTACAGCGTCAGTTCAGACGTACGATAAAAATAGCGTCGTATTTGTTCCCGATACTCACTAGATACTCCACAACCTCGTCCGATAGAGAAATATTGGGCCATAGTGAAAATATGTTTAAACAAGAAGGGTAAAACCGTTTATAATTACACAGAAATGCGTGATAGTCGGAATAGAGTTGGAAGTCAAAAAAGAAGTTTGCAAAATAAATAGACGAATATTAAACAAAAAATTTTTCAAGAGCGAGAATAACTTGACATTTAAATATCTATGTAAATCTTGAAATAATGTACTATAACAAAATAATACTGCAAAGTAGAAAAAGCTTTAGTTATCATATTTAGTTTTTCTGCCAAAAGTGGTGAGGCATTTTCTGAACCATGTTTTAACTATTTGGCTTAAATTTTACTAAACTTGTTATCTTGAATAGCCGCCCAAAATTGAAGCGCTCCCGTACTCAAAGAAGTGAGGAAGGAGGTGCACGACAGAAACGCTCTCTCATTTCGCAGTTTAATAATAAACTTTTCTCAATTTCTGGGAAACAACTGATTCCAAAAAAGGAGTTCATCGATTGACGGGGAAAGGTTATCTGTTGCAAACTTTGAACATTGCGATTTTTTAAAATCTTTTAATAACTTTCGGGACCCGAACGGTGGTGAAGCCAAAATCAAATGGATATGGGCTATCAGGTTTTAAAAAACTCAATACTCGAAAAGGTACCCGATAATTAATCGGTATTGATTCCACAACTGTCTTAGCTCGTTAAGCCGTTCGGTCATTCGGTTTCGGGTTTTTAGGCTATTAGGTATTAAACGGGTATTGTATTGGGCTATTAGGTATTAAACGGGTATTGTATTAGGCTATTAGGTAATAAACGGGTATTGTATAACCCTTATTCGAACGGGTTCGAGACCTGGGAAAAATTTCCCGTTTGGCGACCGAATGGAACCCGATGACATTCTCTATTTCAGATTTGTAAGGAATATCTTGTCCTTAGTTTTTGTCTCCCAAGTTATCATGTTGTTTTTCGGTATTATCTTGATAATGTTGGAATAATGTTATCTGTTTTATTACAGATAAATTTACAGGCTTACAACACTTTTATTACAACACTTTTTTTTGTCCCCCTCGTTCTTCTGAATCTCACCAAAAGCTTATCTTGGTTAAAAAAAAAATTGTAAAAAACGGATTGTATTGTAGACGGGTGTCTACATGACCATTGTTTTTTTTCCTTAATTGAGTAACATTTTTAAATTGTTAATATCCTAAATGGTTAAATTTCATTAGAATACTTCGTCGCGTTGGTTTGACAAGGTTCTAACTGATCCACGAGTAGTTTTAAGTAAATCAATGTTAAAAATTGTTATATTCCTTCCATCAAAAATTATTAAAATCTATCGATAATATTTTTTACTTATGATAACATAAGCATTTGTTATAAGTATTACTATTTTTTATCAAAAAATGTTTCACTCTTCATAGAAAAATGAGTACCCCCAAAATGCAGTTAGAACCTTGTCATAGTGAAATAATCATATTCTCACTATGACAAGGTTCTAACTGCTGTTTAACGGTAGTTAGAAACATGTTTGTTATTTTGAAATTTTGTGACTGAAACAATAATATAATAAAAAGCAAATTTTTATAAGTTAGATTATTGTTTCAGTCACAAAACAAGGTTACAGCATTTTGTTTACTCTTTTTTTTTTTTTTTTTTCGTACTACATTTTTTGGTATATCTTAAAACCATTACATTAAGTACAACCCTTAAAAGTTTTTCATGTTTATTTTATAGGTGAAGAACAAATCGATAGTAATCTCTGTCCTCGAGAGGCATAAACGGAAATGCAGCTTTAATATCTTCTTTTTTTTTTAAGTCTGCAAGTTCCTTTGTACAATTTTGAATCTTTGGGTTTACATTCAAAACAGTGGAAGTTGATGGACTTGTTGCTGCATTCTTTCTGTTAGGGTTTTCATTGAACTTGACATTCGCACAGTTCATAGGTCCATTGCGATCATGGCTATATTTAAAATGTATGATGTGAGATGTTTACGCAAATATTAGAACAGTAACGTCAGAAAAAGGAACTGACTTGTAATTAAATAGATTTGCTGTTACTGAATACTCCTTGAAGTCATGTGGTTTCATTTGAATGATACGACAATTTTTATCTTTTTTTTCTTTAGCACGTGTATCTCTCATTTCTTTTTTAAAAACTTGATGTCTTTCAAAGTCTTCTCTCAAATTTTCAGACATTGTATCAGTGTTTTCAGCAACTTTAAACTTCTCACAAAGGTCGCATCTATCCTTTTTGGGAATGTGCAAACCAAGATTGAATTCGGTGGAGAAAATATGGTAGTAAATAGATTTTTTTACTGGCTCAACATTTTCGTTTATGCATTTCTCTTTGTAAAGATTATACATTTTTGAAATATTAAAGTGTGACTCAAGGTATTCTCTATTGGTACTTACACGACAATGTGACTCAACTGTTGAAAAATATTTTATGTGATCCCTAGCTGAGTTGGTGTACGTTTTGGTGCACTGTGCGGTGTACGTTTGCCTTTCATGATTTTACCTCGTAGATCCTGTGCAGCATTATTTGTTTTAACATCTTTGGTGTTGTGAGCTGTGTAAACTAGCTTTTGTGAAATTGACAGTGTAGTTAGGTAAAATGTTTTGCAAACACGGACTTTTTCTCCTTTTACATGAAAAAAGTATCTATAGGAGTACTTCCTTTTTAAAAAAATCTTTTTTTTCAGCGCGGTCCTCAGTTTTTATTTGCATTTTTACTGCAATTGTTTTCCTCGCGGTTTCTCTCTTAACTACGTAGCCTGGTTTTTATTATTGCTACAAAAACGTTTTATTACAAGTTGTTTAAATTTTAATATTACTGATATTTTCGATTTAACAAGTTAAAATAAGTTACTTTGTAAGATCAACGTTCCAAAGTGCACATATATCGACTAACCGTTGTAGTTAATTTTAGCTCATAAATCCCCTTTTATTTTGAATTATAACAGTTATTTCTATGCTAATTGAAACCAGTATTTTGCTTCGCAATATGACAGGTGTCAATTTGAGTAGTGTTATAAAAAAGATTTTTTTAAATTTTCCAATAATAGCATTAATGGTATTTTATTCTACATCGGTGTCAAATTAGAACACTTTTTGTTGATTTTCAGACTTATTTTTTATATGATTTTTGATGGGTATAAAATTCTCTATCATATTAATTAGCTAATAAAAACCAGCAAGAGATTATGAAGTTGTTGTTAGTTAGGACCTTGTCAAACGAAATATTAGTTAAATAAAGTTGCAGATAGAACTTTAGCAGTTTGCTTGTTTTGCGCTATATCGCTGTAAATTTCATTTTATTTTGTTCATCATGATTTAAATTGTTTAATAAAATGATTAAGTCAATTTTAGAAAAAGTGTCAGTTAGAACCTTGTCAAACCAACGCGACGGCTTGCTAAAAACTGTTTGGTGACTATTTGTACAACCCCATACGCGCGTCACTGGTAATTTAGTAGTGATTCAACGCTTATTGTTAGAAGTGATTGAGTGCTTATCCATTGATGCTCCACTGTAAACTTTTGATCGCCAGTGATTGAATGGTGGTTTGTCACTAGTGGTTAAGAAGTGATAATCATTGTTGTTTTAACACCAGTCCACTGGTGATTAAGTTGCGACTGTTAGTTGTAATTGAATACTTATTCACTGGTTATCTGTAATCTTTGCTCATTCATGGTTTCCAATGACATTTTTACATATAAGGAATCGTTAAAATAGCGATAATTTTTATTGCCACTGTCAATCACTTTATAAAAAAATATCTAGGCGCCAAACAGGTTTTTCGTGAATGCATCGTACACTAATAAACAGCAATAATAGAAGTTGGAAGTCAATTTTCAAACCGCAATTAAAAGCCATAGCAAGGGTATTGCAATCCTTATTATAAAGGTACAAAGCTAGATTTCTTTATTTAAGCTCGACAAAACTATCGAAGTGGTTATAAAAAAATAGTAAAAGACAAACAGAGAAGAACGAAGTTTTTATAGTGCTTTATTATGATTTTCAGTTCTTTATTTCTCAGCGCGGATTTTTTTTCAGCTTGTCGCAAACAATCTCCTATAAAACTGCGGAGTAGCAACTCTACAGTTTTAGGAATACCTATTAGATAACGTTTCGTTCTAGATCATTAGTTGCACTTTTTACAAAAAAAACATTCCATGACCTGTATTAACCCCTAAATATGCATAAATATTTCTATTTTAGTATTTAAAGAATTTTTTTAGTGGTTGCATATTTTTTTTTGTTAAAGAATCATATTTTTATTTAAAGCCCACTAAAGGTAAGCATGGTAATCTATTTTTCTGACGAATGGTGAATCCCTCAGCGCACGCTTGAACTGGTAAAAGCTGGTAAAAATCTGGTAAAAAACTTGAACTGGTAAAAAACGATTTTCATAAACAAAATAACGACTTATCTAATAGCTAAAGTGTAAAAATTTGAAGAATGTTGTAGTTACGTTAAAAAGTTTTTGAGTATTTTTTCACAATCTTTGAAAATCTGTTTAAGCCTGATTTATTTTGACACAAATGTGGAATGTTTAAAGTTAAAAACGTCATAACAACATATTTATAATTTTTTTTCTTAAGCTTAAACAATGATTAAGTAGTAATGTAAGTTTTCATCAAAACTTTGAAGCTAAATGTTGTTTCAAATGTATCAATAAATATATCAACAATAATGTTTCAAATATATCAAAATATGGGAAAAATCAGAAAATCTGAAGAAAGCCTCTTTTTTTTTTTAGTTTTTTGCGAAACCGCAAACATTCATACTCACAAATATGTAGGGCCCTCACTTTGCTCAACATTCTTTGCTAAAATCATTTGGTTTTAGCGTAAAAACATGACCTCCGAAAAACCCTCTCCTATCAAAAGATAAATACTTTATAACTATATTATTAGAAAAAAGCTCTTCTGCTTTGAATTTCAAGCAAATTTTTATAGGTCGAAGAGATCATGTTTAAATGAAAATTCTTTTGAAAACTTTACACTTCAACCAATCCTACCTGTGCTAATGAAGGAAGTTTTCACTTGTTACGAGATATCGCTTTGTCCTGAATGAAATAATGCATAAAAACCAACTAAAGTTTACATTTTATTGATCGAGTTGAAAAGGTATATCTGCATGACTGCTGTAACCTTGTTTTGTGACTGAAACAATAATCTAATTTATAAAAATTATAAAATTTATAAAAATTTATAAAAAGCTTTTTATTATATTTTTTTTATTTCAGCTGTAAATTGTGTTGTGTTTTTGCCTGTTGGATAACACTAGGGAAATATTTTTAAAAAAATTTTTTTCCGACTCAAGTTTTTACAATGATTTTAACTAAAATTGTTATGCTGATTCTAAATTTGATGTTTTTTTCCTTCTCATTAAGTTTTTTTTCCATAACTTACCCTTCGAGTAGAAAAAATTCCACTTATCAGCTGTAGTAAAGCTTTGTTCACATTGAGGATGTTTACAACATAATTTCCTGTTTGCAAACAAAACTTTTTTACTTACTCAAACCCCAACAGAAAACAAGTTGAAACTTTCTCATTGGACAAGTCAACCCACGCTAGCCTGATTAGCAGTCACAATTTAGACAGTATTGCGAGAGGTGTGTTCAGCTGAAATAGGTCAGTATAATCAAGATAAGTTTTACTTTGTTTCGCTTCATGCTCTTTATATTGAGTTTTCAAATTAAGGGATGTGTGTTTATTAGTGCACATATTCGGCAGCTCATTAAAGATGAATAGTTCACTGGAGCTTCATGTCAGAATGTGAGACCTTCAGAATGTTTCACACCTGATTAACATTCAAAGATATCATAAAGTACTTTTTTGGAAATACACGTGCAACAAAATATACAGAAATCGGTCATATATATATATATATATATATATATATATATATATATATATATATATATATATATATATATATATATATATATATATATATATATATATATATATATATATATATATATATATAAAAAATATTATATAAAA
>QPEY01002074.1:33022-56026 GCA_014706445.1 Hydra viridissima | reverse complement strand
ATACACACACAAAAAAATATATAGATATATCTCATATATATATATATATATATATATATATATATATATATATATATATATATATATATATATATATATATATATATATATACATATATATATATATATATATATATATATATATATATAAACAATAGTTTATATAAAAAATACAAAAGTATCTAAATTTTACATTGCAGTCTAAGATTTACTTTAACTACATATTAAAGTGCCATAGTGGTGCTTGTTTGTGTAATGACGGCAAGAACGCTTTTATTTTACCTAATTTTTTATCGAACTAATTTACTTTTATCACGGATTACTCACTTTCTTATGGAGTTTTTGAAGTGAATTTTTTTTTTTTTAAGGGAAGTTTTAAAAAAAGATTACGGAAAGACCTTCATAGATCAATAAAAATGCTTCTGATTCTTTTCTCATCCAATAGAGTGCAGTGAGTTGCAGAAAGGTCAGCAACTATTACCACTTCAAGACAACGCATATATACCTAGCGTTTTTGATAAGAAATTTTTACGAGATAGTTGATAAATCCTTTCATTTTGCATTTGCATGCCGACTAATTCTATCTTAGTATCATTTGCGCCCGAAATGCGCTGAATAGAAGAAAAAACAAGAAATACTTAGCCACTATAGATAGTTCAAAAAACAGTTTTCAATTATGGGAGTACACGGTATGACACCTTTCATATATTGTTCTGATGTTAATACTTTTCGTGACCTAATTTTTGCAGAATATTAAGTGACTTTAAAACGTCACGAAATATAAGAATTATTGAGTTCCGCGCCATAAGCGAAAACCCTCTATGTAGAAAACCCTCTATGAATGTTGGAGAAACGCTTCCACTATGTATAAGTTTTCACCTATTTATATTTCGCATCTTCTGTAGACACATACCAATGATGACCTACTCTAGCAATATTTTGTAAAAAGTCTCTGTAATGCTCTGCGTAGAACTTACTGACATAACCTTTTACTGCCAGTTCAAACATGTTTTGATCAAGTAAATGAGCAAATGAAAACTGTTCATCTGTCTCCCAATATCTAAGATACCCTTCAAAGTATCGAATTTCCTCTTCATCAAAATGCACGCTGTTTGTGGCACTAACTACGCATTTGTTTTCAGCAAGTTTTGAGGTATCTTCTAAGTCAATGAACTTAAGCATGGCCATCCGCCAGATTTCACTAAGCTGCTCGTTCAACGGCATCCAAGCATACCAATATTCATTTTTCGAATAACGCGTTGCAATCCAATTTGAAGAATCTTTGACAAGGTAACTTAATGGATGTGATAGAAAACAATCTTTTTTAGAAAGATTATTCGGCGTCAAAAGGGTAACGGAGCTAGCACCTTTTTTAATTGCATACAGCGTCATAAGCATTTGCTTCAAATGAGTCTGCTCTTTCCATTTCGGGTATTTCCTAAATATAGATTCCGACAAATAAAATAAGAACTCATCTGGATGAGCTGACCTTATATCTAATACAGTTACTATGTGACATCCTAAGGAAGAGTTCTTTTTCGCTGTCGCTTCGAAGTCAAATAGAGCCACTTTGAAACGAGGACTTAAGTTGCAATTTGGAAGGTATCCTGACGGATCTTGCTCAAGAATAACCCAATCAACTTTATCATCAGCTAATTGCCTAGAGGTAACGTATTCATGCATGAAATGTGCTGGTCTACTGACTTTTCTTTCCCATAGCTGCATACCATCTGTAAAACTATTCGGAATAATGACATCATCGTTCGTAACCAAGTCGCTTCCGTAAAAATATCTGTATACACTGTTCCAATTGTGCCGATTGCGCACGACGCTATGGACTCGATGAGTTAAAAATCGCTGGTTTATTTCTTGAAAGTTATTTTTTTCTATCTTCGAAAATAGTTCTTCCAAACTATTATAAACTTCTGCACCTTGATAATATAAGTCAGCATAACCGATCCATCTCTTCAAAGATTTCAATTGAAAATCGCTGTTTGGATGATATCTAAAATTCAATTACTTAAGATAATTATTCCAAATGTGCACTTGTGTTTTTACAACTTTATATAAAATAAAAACAATTTACCCGCGATTAAATGACCTCGTATTCTGTATTAAAGAATCAGTGTCCTTGTGTCCTAAGTCGCTTTTCCTTTCTTGTAAGATATGATACATGTTCTGCCATTCTGCTAGTAATCTCGGGGAGGGCATAAAAATTGGTATGCCTAAACTAGCCAACTCGCAACTGAAATAGGACATTATTGAATACGGAAGCATGATTACAGCACGGTAAGTTCCTACGGCAAAAAAAGACAAATTTTTTTCGTTGATCTAAACTTTTGGTACAAAACTTTTAAGAATAAATAAATAAGCAAACAAACCTAAATCACAATAATTGTAACCGCGTTGGTTTTTACCGATAAACAGCCGAAAGCTCAAGCTGTGTTTCTGTAGATGCTCGGTAATTATTTTCAGTATTGCATTACCTCCTTCAGACAAACGAAACGGAAAAATAGCAATGACGTTTTTATTCGGATGATAGCCGAGAGTGTCTAATGGAACGTCCGGACACTTTCCTGATTGAAGCTCTGCTTTTAATTTTTCATGAACGTATTCGCAATCTGATAGCAGCGGAATAATTTTATGAGAACCAAGAAAATGCTGCGCGTAAATAACATCATAAACATTGCCACCAGCTAACACAACATCTGGATTGTATCTTACAGCATCGTACATAACGCTCTGAAATATCTTTGTATTTTTTTCAGTAGGACTAAAATGACCTTCAAAACGGTACACGTGGTTAAGAATCATCTTTTTGTTAAACGGAGCAAATATGAAGCAATGCCAATCATCAAAACCACAAATGATGACGTCTGCTCGCTTTACATCTGGATGATCTTTATAACTGTCCCAGAAAGCTTTTTGCGTTTTTAATAAGTGTTCCGGACTATATATTTCATAAAGAAGATTAGATACGTTTGGAAACAAAGCTGACTTTTTTGGATTCCAAGCAATAAACTCGAAGTCTGCGCATGCTAGTGCTTTCTCTTCGTTTAAAAAAGGACCCGAGTGAAGACCTATGAGTAAAACAGTAAATTTCTTCTTTCTCATAACAGGTCGCAAATTAACTGTTTCAAAGGCGCACAAAACATCTTCGGAAAATAAAACTCCACTTTTGCGATTGTTTGTCAACTCGCTCCAGCAATTTGGCTTTAAAAAGCTTCTGTACAATCGAACGGATTCATTGAAGCATGGAGACTCCTTTAGCACAGTTAATAAATTATCTCTGTTGACTTTTTTATTGTCATGGGACCATTTTAAATACTTTGGCGCTCTGAAATACTCACTGTCAAGTTTGGATATTGCGTTTTTATACTTTAAGAAGGATAATATTATCAGTAAAGCACAAATGGATATTAATAGAGAGGCAGTTCTATGTATAAACGATTTACGGTCCGCTGACTCAATCATTTTATTAACTTGCCTAAAAATAAATATTTCTTGTAACTCGACTTGATGAGTAAAACAATCAGTAATAAATATTTATATCAATTACTAAATGAGAAAAATTTAAGATTTATTTTTGCAATCAAAATATAGTCAATTACTTCTATTTGTAAAACAGATAAAAGTATAAAACAACCAAAAGTGTGTTTGTCTTTTCGTGGGATTGATCAAACTTAACGCAATATTCTCATGAAAAATATAACGTAAAAAAATAAACTTCTTTGACGAACAGGAACCGACTTGACTTTGGAGAAACTAAACTCTAGTTTGTCAAAGGCGATCAAAGAAACGCATCGAATTCTATCCCGCAAAATAACTCTTTAGAAACTGTTGAATTTGAAACACTTCTGTTCATGTTTGAGTTACACAAGACCCCCAAATACTTAAAAAATTATTTATTGCTACATCCAACTTTATAATTGATTGTCTGCTTTAAAGGTTCAATCAAAGGTTATTAATTAACGGCTTTTTAGCCATTTTTTTTACATTTTAAAACTTCGAACAAATTTCTTATTACTTATTTAAGTCTTATAAATAATCCATTTTTTGGATAAATAAATTTGTTTCAATATCATTATATTTATATATCATCAGTGAAGAGTGTAAACCTCTTTAAAATCCATTGCATACAAGTTTACAGGAGACAGTAAAATCGAGTTTAAGAAACGGAGTTTTTTAAACTCGATTTTACTCTCTCCAGTAAAAAATAGGATGCAAGTTTACAGGAGACAGTACAACTGATCATTATGTAAAATGCACTTGGTTCTGTTATAAAGACTAAAAGTTTTATTCAATTTATCATACAGTTTTGTCAAAAATTGGAGTTTCGAATCATTAGTCAAAAAGGATCGACAGAGTGTTCTTTGACTGAATCTGCGGAGGTACAAGGTGTTTTATGCAATCACTAAGAAAAAATAAAACAACGTTAACTTTCAATTTGATATTTAATAAAAAAAAAAAAAAAGAGAGATTGAGAGAAAGAAAAAAAAAAAAAAACAATCAAATTTATTAAAATAGATTTGTATAATTGAAATGTTTACGTTAGCATCAATAAAAAAATATTAAAGTGGAACATCGTCATCATAATCCTCGATATCAACTGGGAAAATACTTTTAAGAGTTGTAAACCGTTGTACTTTCGTTCTGTGATTGGGAGCCAGCCTTTGCATAGATTTTTCCAACTAACCAAACGGTTTGTTTGTTATGACCAATTTTTCTTGTGGTAATGTACACCAATTATCTCCAAATCAAACCTTAAAGAAAATTTCTCCTTTCGGAATATACCGCAAAGACATGTCGATTATTTTACTGTCTCCTAGAACACGCCCAGGACGGTTGCTTTTGTATCCCACGTGTCATCCAATTTCATGAAAAAGTGTGCTCCAAATCTTTTTCGTGTTTTTTTTAGCAAAGGAAATTACTATCTTCCTGTTCAATGTGCTTACTATCCATTCTCGTATGAACTTTTCGAGAAATGCGCTACAAATAGAAGATGAATTCCTAAGTAGTCAGTCCGCCTTCAGCCTCGTTCCCCAGAAATAAAAAAGGCATTTTTCTTATTTTTGCTCGGAACTGTTTGATTTACACAAGACATAAACATAAAAATTATAAAAACATTTGGATGTAGATGTTCGCCAGTAATGAGACTCCATTTTCGGCAGAGATTTTAAAGACTAGAGTAATAATTTATGTAAGCACTATTTACCTAATTTGGCTCTCGTTGTTGAATTGGTGCTTTTTCTTTTTGTAGATAGTTTTTGCGATTGCATACTGTCTATTCACTTACATCAAGAGTATTTAAATAGTATTGTACGGGATCATTTGCATATTACTCTCCCCCTCCCCCTGCCTCCCTCCCCCCCCTCTTCCTCCTGATGAAACTTTTGCCTAAAAGTTTTTAAAATTTTCCTTTCCCTTTTTTTCTGGGATATCCAAATACTTCATTAACCTCCTCTTTTTAGACATTTGCATCTACTTCTCATTTACATCTACTGTCAAACATTTTATTCCCTCCCAAGTACTTATTTCCTTTTTCCATTTGACTTTTGATTTGTGATATAAACTAATTATTTTTCTCAACCAGAGGATGCTTTTATCTTAATTTTTTTTTTACTGGCCTTTCAGAACTAATGGTATCTGAGTAGGGCACCAGACTGGTATTAATGAAGCTGTGATAATTGACTTCATCAAAAACTTTCAAAGAATTACCAAAATACGTGGCATCAGTACATTTTTCCAGGTTTCAAGATTTCCTCTCTTCGATTGTAAATATATTTCTATTTCATCAACAGCAGGATGATTTTGAAATATTTTTTGTTCTAATAATAATAATAATAATAATAATAATAATAATAATAATGATAATAATAATAATAATAATAATAATAATAATAATAATAATAATAATAATAATAATAATAATAATAATAATAATAATAATAATAACAATAATAATAATAATGATAGTAATAATGATAATAGTAATAACAATAACAATAATAATAATAATAATATTTGTTAATAGTGATTGTTGTCCTTAAGATATGTTATCCTCAACTTAGAGCTGGAGCAATAAAAATTTTTTCATCATTAGAAGAAGTTGTCATACGTTGTGCTTCTTTTGGTTTTTGTAAATCTTCAACTTGACATCAATAATGGGTGTTATTTGGTTTTCTTTGTTCAACTGACATTTATGTTAATATTTCTAACGTAGTTAAATAATTTATCTTAACTAATGATAATGATACTTGGCGGTTGGTACCTTTAGAAATGCCTCTGTTTGTGCTGAGTTCTAAGAGTAAGAGAGACTGGAATTGCAATTTTGAGGTTTTATTGACATACATAAACACTATTTATAACTAATATTGTAAAAATAATAAATAGTGTTTAAGTATTATATTTTTAGTGCATTCATTAAACAATCATTAACCAATATCGTTTGTGCATGCCTCTATGAAAATCTCTAAAAAAAACTATCCAGCATTACAGAAGCTTACAACACTTCACAAAATTTCTATACAAACTTTTGTTTCTATTGGAGTTACAGGTTGTTACTGATGGCAATTTGATTCACTTATAGATTATTATGAAGTACGTATTTTTATTGAGGCAAAATAAAAAAATAGCGTCAAATCAAACGTACATATGAGGTTTATGCACTTGTAAATGATATTTGTCTCTAGTGACTACAAAAATCGTATTTTTGTAAAAAAGATTCTTTTTTAAAAACACTGACGAATCATTAAAAGTAAGAAAAATAAAAAACGTTTTACTTTTAAACCAAATTTGCAATTTAAACCAAATAATGCAGCTTTGTTAAATTCTTATGAGTGGAACTTTACAATTTACATACATTTTACTTTTTCGTTGCTTTCCTACTTGGAATTCAGAATTTAAACTTTTCCGGTTTCTGAGAAGTAGAACTGTTCCGAGGTTACACCATACTTTTACTTGGTTTCAATTGGTAAAAAAGAATTGTAAATATCCAAGTTTATATCGGTTGTAGCAGTTTTATTAACTAAATAGAACTTGCGCAATAAAAACTTTTTCTACACACAGAAAAACAGTAATTATTGTTGCTAAATTATTTTATTATGACGATCTGGATTGTTTTCATAATTAAATTTAAAACTGCTATTCACTCAGAACTTAAGACTGGTTTTTACACACTTAAATAAACTTAGATTTTTTAAACAAGAGTTGGGCGTTTTGATTTCTGATGTGAACAAAATGATTCAATTTGACTTGATCTTGAAATTAAAAATCGAACTTTTGATATTCAATTTAAAAGTAAATAGTAAANTAATAATAATAATAATAATAATAATAATTTTAATAATAATTTTAATAATAATAATAATAATAATAATAATAATAATAATAATAACAATAATAATAATAATGATAGTAATAATGATAATAGTAATAAAAATAACAATAATAATAATAATAGTATTTGTTAATAGTGATTGTTGTCCTTAAGATATGTTATCCTCAACTTATTTGGTTTTCTTTGTTCAACTGACATTTATGTTAATATTTCTAATGTAGTTAAATAATTTATCTTAACTAATGATAATGATACTTGGTGGTTGGTACCTTTAGAAATGCCTCTGTTTGTGCTGAGTTCTAAGAGTAAGAGAGACTGGAATTGCAATTTTGAGGTTTTATTGACATACATAAACACTATTTATAATTAATATTGTAAAAATGATAAATAGTGTTTAAGTATTATATTTTTAGTGCATTTATTAAACAATCATTAACCAATATCGTTTGTGCATGCCTTTATGAAAATCTCTAAAAAAAATTATCCAGCATTACAGAAGCTTACAACACTTCACAAAATTTCTATACAAACTATTGTTTCTATTGGAGTTACAGGTTGTTGCTGATGGCAATTTGGTTCACTTATAGGTTACTATGGAGTACGTATTTTTATTGAGGCAAATTAAAAAAATAGCGTCAAATCAAACGTACATATGAGGTTTATGCACTTGTAAATGATATTTGTCTCTAGTGACTACAAAATCGTATTTTTGTAAAAAAGAATAACACTCTTCACTGACGAATCATTAAAAGTAAGAAAAATAAAAAACGTTTTACTTTTAAACCAAATGATGCAGTTTTGTTAAATTCTTATGTGTGGAACTTTATAATTTACATACATTTTACTTTTTCGTTGCTTTCCTACTTGGAATTCAGAATTTAAACTTTTCCGGTTTCCGAGATGTAGAACTGTTCCGAGGTTACACCATACTTTTATTTGGTTTCAATTGGTAAAAAAGAATTGTAAACATCCAAGTTTATATCGGTTGTAGCAGTTTTATTAACTAAATAGAACTTGCGCAATAAAAACTTTTTCTACACACAGAAAAACAGTAATTATTGTTGCTAAATTATTTTATTATGACGATCTGGATTGTTTTCATAATTAAATTTAAAACTGCTATTCACTCAGAACTTAAGACTGGTTTTTACACATTTAAATAAACTTAGATTTTTTAAACAAGAGTTGGGCGTTTTGATTTCTGATGTGAACAAAATGATTCAATTTGACTTGATCTTGAAATTAAAAATCGAACTTTTGATATTCAATTTAAAAGTAAATAATAAAAAGTACTAAAAAGCAAGTCATCGTTTCATTAACCATCCTGGGCATCAAAGTTTATCTCTTCATGTGAAATTTTTTTTTTTTTTTTAACATATCCATGCAGAGGGGCGTTATCGAATATTCTTATTTTCACATTCGAACTTGATTTCCTTCCATAAATAAAATAATTATAAAAAACTGAAAAATACGCTTAAAGTTAACTGTTTTTTTAAACGAAAGTTTTACTCGTATATTTTTTTCTAAAATGTTAATACGGAAACCAAGATTTTTGTGGACGTCATATTTTTAATACCATTTATAGCCTCAATGAAAATATTTTAAATCTTTAAAAGTGCTTAAGTGTAATCATTGCTAGATTAAGAGGATGGCTAATAGGAGGGGCTTTAGTCCTCGCCCAGTGGGCATTTGACGACCTAGGACGTCCAAAGAGGAACAAATTTGGTCCGGGCTTCCGCGACCTAATTAGATGTCCATGAAGGTCCAAATTAATCGAATTTCGTCTTGATTTCTAATTTGGTCGTCTATTGACGTCCAAATTAAATATTTTGGACATTTTTTTTTTTAACTCGCTTACGCGAACTATTAACCGTCATTCGGACGTCTATAGACGTCTAAATTAAGTCTAGATGCAACATGTTTCGTCTGTTCATTTTAGTCCATAATGGTCGACCGTTTTGGACTGAAATAGGACGAATTTACCAGGTCTACGGACGTCCCTATTAAACAAAAGAACGTTCACACCCTTAGAAACACGCTTTTTGAAACGCTTACAACGGTCATCTCGACAAACGTAACTTTGCAAGAAAGTAACAGTTTGGAGGCGGTTTATAATAAAAAAAGGAAACTCTGGGACAAAAAAAGATTTATTGAAATAAGAAATCCCTTTATTGATAGAGTTTCTTGTACAATAAAGATTAAACAAAAGAAAAAAAGAAAAAAGAAGAAAAAAAGAAGAAAAATTTTTATGGTAAGATGTTCAACGTTGAATCATTGCAATTTTCTGTTTTTTGCGACTTCAGTATTGCACGTTTCAGCAAATCGCCAACAAGTCCTTCAATATCGCATCATTCAAGATATGAGCGCACCTAAAACAAAAATGAATGTCATAAACTTAAATCTGTATGGTGTGGATATATAGATATATAAATGCAAATAATCCTTGATAACATAAAAATGTATTAAGAGAAAATGTGGTAACATAAATTTTTTAATGAATGCTAAAAGATAATAATTGAATGACGATGAAAATTAACATTAATCTAACTTTTTAAAGCGTTTACAACGTGATGTACTTAGAACTTTCCGCTTTCCTTTCATTCCATCTTTGCTAAAGCAATTTTGTATATCACGCTCCATTAAGCAGTCTTACACGTTTTTAACAACTCTTCTAGGATTCGGACCACCAACAGTCCTAATTTGTTGAACCTGTACACAAAAATAAGATAAAACCAGTAACCAATTTGATAAAAAAAAATACTTAGTTTGGCTCTCTTTTTTCTCCATCATAAAATTGAATAGACTGTTGTATCTTTTGATAACAATCAGAAGATATTAGACTATTCATTAAGATGCTTAAAGAAGAGAATACTATAATAATATAGATATATATGGATATGTAATAATATATACTATAGTTGTAAAAGTGATTTCGATGTCAATAAAAAAATAATATATGAAGAACAGATTAAAGCAACATTTCAAAAATGATGGTTTTAAATACCTTCCGCCACCTGCTGTTACTTTACTCTTGTTTAACTTCTCTTCCTCATCATCAAACTTCGTGTTACAGGAAAGAACATGGAGTTTACTTTGTTTTGAAGATCTAACAAGTTTAATCAATGTTATATATATAATTAATGCACTATTTGATACCATTTTTAAGTAGTTTGAAAACGATTCATGTTTTGAACTTTCTAAACAGGAAAAAAAGTTATTTTTACAATTTGAGAGATTTATACATACAAAGGTCATTTGTTCTATTTCAAGAACTTATACATGTAACTATTCATTTAGTAAAGAAAGTGTGTGAGTGAACATATACGTGTTAGTACAAGAAAATAAGACAGATATATACAAAAAAGATTCAACTGAAAAAAAAAACCATCTTAAAAATGATTTTTCAGATGAATTTCTAAAAAATTCTTTCAAAATGGATTTTAGGAATTCTACTGTAAGCTGCAGAAAAATTTAAGCCTATATCAGTCTATTAAGTCTATATTATAAGGATTGTTATGTAAGGATTATATTATCATATTGTAAGGATTGATGTAATTAAATGTAACTAGATTGACAGGTTTTGGCGGGCTAAACACTTAAGGCCTTGTGAACCTAAAAAAAATTAAAGTTATTTAGGCAGTCCAATATCAACTTATTCATAGTACAGTTGTCAAGCGTTATCTACGCATTTTATCTTCACATGTAAATCGCTTTTTTTCTTTTTAGATTTACATTTTAATCTAAGTTTTATTATTGTAATACTAAAATAAAAATGTAAAAAACAATAAGACATAAGCAACAAAAAAGAAAAAAAAAAGACAAACATGATCATAAAAAACATCAAGGTAGCCTGATTAAAATCAAATATTGTATTTATTTACTAAAATCATATATTAGCATATATGTAGAATCTTTTAAGTTACATGGCCTTATATAAACTATTGACTTTTATTATAAAATTTGAAAGGCAAACGCGTCAAATCTGTCTCAAATTATAATACTGTCAAAGATATTAATTATCAGTCATGTAAGACCTTTATTATTTATTTTAATACAAATTATATGTTTGTTATACTATAAAAGTATTAAAGGTTTATTATATGTCTTTAATAGCTTTAACTGAAGGTTGTGAGGTTTAAATTCAGTCTTATAATTAGCTTTATAAATAATTATATGGCTTTATAAATTTTTTATCTTTATAAATAACTTTCACCAAACTGTAACACTTTTTTTTTAGGTTTGTTTTTATTTCTTTTTTCATAAGTTTTTGACTCCATTAAAAATAAGTAATGCGTTAAGAATAAAATCAACAGGATAACAGAACAGGATAAAAGTGGCAGAGTTTGCACGTTTCACGGCAGATGTCAGCAGAAAATTTGAGGTTGCACACAATTATATATATTAAGTAGATGTCTCACTCGCACTTCCGCAGTGAAGAAAATTTTTTGGCAGCCAAGTTTGTTTTGCCAGCCTGAAATGACGCAATGATATATCAAAGCAAAACAACAATGAATTACCGTAAGTTTAAATAAAACGGCTTCCGGCTTTAAAAAACTTTAAAAAGTTGCTTCACTTTTACTTACGAAATTTTTTTCACTAAATTTTTTATTTTCTCTACATAATACAGATTAAAGGTGTTGGTGGTTTAACGCCTCGTAGATTAATTTAAAATCTATTAGCATAATAACACAACCTTTGCAAAGCTGTTTTAGAAAAGATGGGAAAAACGGAAAACGGAAATTTGTTGCCACAACGTTATACAAATGTTTAATAACTAAGTTGGTTTACATACCAACTTATGTTGTAAGGTTTCTACTGAGTGTTGCTATAAAGAACAAAAATGTCATAATAAAATTTAAGTATCTATTTAATTAAATACAAATGTTTAAATACAAAATAGTTCTATATTTTGCTTGTTTTAGAAGCGCTTATTTCAGAAAAAGATGGCTTTGACGTAGGCAATCGAGACACTCGTTGGCGATTTGTTGAAACGAGCAACCCCTAAATTGAAAAAAGAAGAAATTAAATAATATAAAAGTTCTCTTTTTTTTTTTGTTTTTTGTTATAGCATTTACATTATCTAACTTAAACTGGTAAATATATTTCTAACTTCAAAAAAGTAATTATTTCTCGATTTTAGTGTCATTAATCCCCGAATACAACGACTATAAGTTTAATTTGGACGTCCGCCAGAGGTCGTAATCCGTCCTAAAAGTGTCTAAAAAGGACGTCCGTGGACATCTAATATGGACAAACGAAAGGTGTTTCATTCGGGCGTCTACTGGACGTCGATTGGACGTCCTTGATAGACGTCCTAGCGCCAAAAAAGGACGTCTGCTGGACATCTTTGGACGTCCTAATTCCCACTGGGAGGCTTTGCAGTTTTGTGGGTGCTAACTTAATATCAAAGATTTTCTTGAATTAACCAAAAATAAAACGTTAATTGCGTTTTTTTAATTATGTCATGTGCCGAGGAGCAGGGGTCTACATTTTGGAATTTGAGATCAAACGCGATCAAAATTACATAGGAGACAAATTTCTAATTTAGTTTCCAGTATTTGACGCTGGTTAATGTCTTCGGTTTTTTTCAGCGAAGAGCGCATTAAAGACCATATATCACATGTCTTAAAAAGGCCCACTCTGTTAAAATAGGGTCTTCCATGTTTTACCAACACTGAGTAAAATTTTTTTGTTGTGGAAGATTGTTTACGATACGCCTGTAACACTTTGTCCTCACGAAAAAAAATTTCGTAGGGACAAAGTTAATGTTTGGCCAGGGTTGGGATCAGGAAAAGCAAATATTTTTTCAGCTAGATGTGCCTTTGATGTATCTTCACTCCCAACCCCTATCGCTTAATGGAAGTTTGAGATGGGAGAGGGGGGTGAAAGGGTCAAGGGAAACTTTTTCCTCAGTATTACATCTTAGAACCAATAAATTGGTCAAAAAATTCTTTGCTAATTCATGTAGTGAACCTCCACTCTCCCAAAAACCGCATACTCACTAATAATATGGAAGAAGGTTTATTAATTCAATATTCAATTTTTAATGTTGGGTTTTCAAATAGGTGAGACCGTTACCAGTCAAAAGGGTGAGACTATTTCTCTCACATCTCACCGAGGTTGGTTATTGTATAAACCATGAAGTTTAAAAGAGATGTTTGTTAAGGTTTAAACTTTAAGTTATTCTATGCCTACCCCTATAACATTTGTAGCTTTCGTCTCTTATTTATACATACAAACTTGTACTTTCTTACTTAAATAAATCTTACTTAAACCGATCCTGAGTTTGAAATCTACTAAAAGTAGTTCATTTCCTTGCTTTTTTGAATAAAATAATTTGAATTTAACAAGACATTTTGTGAGTAAATCAACGGATAACAAAGATCTGTTAAAAATCTTTTTCTATTTGTACAAAAATACAAAAAGCCACAAAATCGTTTTTCCATCAAAGAAATTTTCGTACTACGCATAATCTTGGAATTCTCGATACAAATTTTTTCAGTAAAATTGTTGTTAGATTCTCAAAGTATTTAGTCAAAGTTCCCGAAGATTATTTTTGGATGTTGGAAAACCGAAACAGAAAGTGCCGAAATTTCGGTTCAGTAAAAAAAAATACAATCGGAAACAAAAATGAAGGTAATTCGAAACGGAAATCGAAACCGAAAAAGGCCGAAGCTTGAAAAACAAATCAATGCCAAAGTAATATGAAATAACTATTTTACACATACAGTGTGTGCCATAAGTGACTACAAAAAGTAAGCCTATATAATATGCAAAAATGTATACAGTGGCGATCATAGAAATAGCACACCCCATAATATTTTCTTTTAATTTCATTTTATAGCGGGTTTCAACGTATTTACTTTTAATGGTATTTCTAATGATAACTTACAAGTTGGAACTTGAATTTTGGACGTAGATACGACACATTGACAATAAAAACTTTTTTTGTCAGTTTTCGTGAGAACTGGAACAAGATTTGTTATTTGCAATTTACATTAAGTTTTCTTGTAGAAACTGAACATGGAGCAAAACAAACGTCGCTCTGTAGAAAAAAAACAACATAATTTTGAATATGTTTTTGAATAGAAAAAATGATTCTCAAGTTTCGTGTAAGCTACGGTGTTCTGGTAAATTGGTTCAAAACTGTCGTAAAATACAATACCACTAATTTTAAAATTCGAAAGCCATCGCCAAGAAAAACTTCAATCAATAGGATCGCTATTGTTAGGATGTCTAGAAAACAAAACAAAAAAAACAAAATTGAAGAAAATTATCACGTAGTTGTGTCAGCCCCAACGATTCATTGTCGTTTACAAGAACCCAGCGTTCGATACTGTACAGCAATAAAGAAACCCCTTTTTTAAGACAAAATTGGTTAAAGCGATTAAGGTTTCCAAATATGTTTCTAAATAAAAAATGTTTCCTTTTGAGAAGACATTTTATGGACTGATGAATCCAAGTTTAATCGCTTCCAGTTTGATTGGAAAGTATATATTAGGTGTACCCATAAGTAATTTAATAATCATAAGTCATAAAAAATTTAAGTGGTAACAAGAAAAAAGAATTAAATTACATTTAACTTTATTTTTATTTATATAATTTCCTTTCAACAAGCTTGTTGGGAGAGTTTCAATTTTCCTTTCATAAAGTTTAGTTTCTTTTGAAGAAAAATATTCTTCAAAGTAAGTTCGAACATCATCAACATTTTAGAAATGTTTATTCTTCAGGTAATATTCCATGGAACGGAATAAATGAAAATCGTATAGTACTACGTCTGGAGAATATGGAGGATGATGTAAATCCTCCTAGTTTAGCTGCCTTATTTTTTCTTGAGTTAAATTTGCTGCGTGCGACCGAGCATTATCATGTTGCAATATTACTCCTTTTCGGTTGACCAGACATTGTCGTTTTACCAACAATTGGTTGTGCATTCTATGCAACTGCTGCCAATAAAATTTACCCACAATTGTTTTTCCGGGTTTCAATAGTTCAAAATGGATTATACGTCCATAGTCCCACCAAACGCACAATAACTGTGCTGCAGTTATAAAGAACAAAGGCTTTTCAAAAAAATGTTAATGTTAGTTTTAACGCTTTTATGACTTTTAAACAACACTGTTTTTTGTTTGATGTGCTATTTGTATGGTCTCAACTTTTTGTTAAAAATCATTTTTTTCTTAGGATTTATTGCTTATAAATGGAAAATTAATCAATATTATTACTTTTTTTTACTTTCCTAATAAAGAAAGAAGTTATATCGACTCTAATGCATTATTATTAATTAAGGTTTTAATGTAAACTAGTAATTTTGGCACCAATTAGTATACCATCGATTGGAACGAGAAGGTTGTGTAAAACGGAAGGAATTCGCTAGATGTTTTTGGAAAATCAGTTTGGTAATCTAGACAAAGTTTTGTAGAAGTGTGTTTCCATCTCAATGGAACTGTTTACACCAAGAACGCTTTAATTAGATGTGACACGTATCCTTACAGACTTGCCAAAAAGTCACTTAACTCATCAAAGTTGCGCTTGTGGGTTGGTTTTTATGGCAAAATTATCGTTCCACTATTTTTTATCAAAACCGGCACTATTTATGGTGACAGAAATCTGTTTTCAGTAGCAACAGTGGTTCCATTCTTGAAGACTGGTTCCATTCTTGAAAACCCATCAAAATGTGCAATAATATATTATGAGGGTAGCATTTATTTTGTATAATTACTTACTTTAAGTTTGTTAGTTAGTTGGTTTAACTGCTATTTTGTCTGAAGTGTATAGCTGTAACAAGGTTTAGAATTTAGGGAGGTATAGGATCGAAGTTGATGACTTGGGGATTGTTTTGTGAGGAATGGGTAATAGGTTTTGTCATACAAGAAAATTTTTAAAAATCACATTTGGGGAGTGATTTTTTTTTATGGGTTGGGGTAAGTTAAGCAATATTAAACCAAAAAAAATTACGAAAAAAAATTTTTTGTCTTTAAAATCAACTTGAAAAATGTAAAAATTTTATAAAAACCACATCTTTACGACTAAAAATAACAAAACTTTACAAATGCCTTTTAAATCTTTAATCATCTAACTTAGAATCCATTAAAGTCCAATTGTCTAAGTCCATTTGTAATTGTAATTGATAAATTATAAAACACAATTACTTTGTACTTAGTATTTGCTTTGTGTCAGTAGTGGATTTATTTATTCAATGCGACATCAAAAAGTTGAAACTTTTGTTTAACTTTTCTTGTGGTTTTTTACTGTAATTATTTTTGTTTTACAGTAAATAATAAATAAAATAAAGTATTGTGTTATGGAGAGTTACAATTACCTTAACTAAATATCTTGGAGTAGAAAAAGAGTGGCTGGAAACTGAAGCTCCTACACTGAGGGATGTACTAAGGAAAGCTCAACATATTCCAAAAAATTTGCTTCTTTGTGACGATCTTGATTGGTAAGTTTTTTGACACGATACTGATAAGTCCATTTTCAACATATACTTAGTGAGCCACAAGACGTCCGATGACATCCATAGGACAAACATTAGACGTCTGGACGTCCGCTTGGTGTCTTTGGACGTCCTGTGACCACTGGGTAGGAAATATTACAATATTGAGTATTTCTAACAAACAATTTTATAACAATTTAAACTTTATATTTTTTTTAGGAAGAAATAAATTTGTTTGGTATTGGAAGACTTGATATTGAATGGTCTCCATCCAATACTTTGTCTAAGAGTCATATCTCAAAAAACGCTGTCAGATAAAATTTTAACTGCCTGGAGTAGGTGTAGAGACATTTCTAATAGAAAAGAAACAAAAGAAAAAATTTTCAAATTGTGGGAAGGTAAACCGGACATATTGTAGGATATGAAAAAAGTGTAGGTGCAACATATTACTTTTGTACAAATGAAAATTTTCCATGTAAGAAGGTTAAAAAGTGTGCTGCTGGAATTCAAATTTTATGCATTTGTTCTACAGATATGGTGCCACAACTTGATTTAATATGACTCAGATCTCAAAGAAATAGGTTGGTGAAAAGTCAGGCTACCAAATGTATCATATAGTCAAGGTAGAGACAGAAAGACAGTTTAAGGCAGGGAAAAGAAAAATAACATATTGCATCTTAAGAAAAAAGAAAAAATTTGATTAAAAAAACTCATATTAATATACAGGTAAATAACAAACATGAAAACGTTGAGGATGAAATTTATGAATCAGTGGGAAATGACTTTAATCAAGAAGCTTCACCTAAAATTATTAGGGATGCAAATGAAATATTTTCCGAAGACAACTCCAATAATATCAAACAAAAACAACTTCCCCACTTGTTACCATTAAACAAAATTGCATGAAGATTCCCAATAAAGTAGTGGCATCTCTTCGATTTGACATATCACCTGCTGCTTCATCTGCAGTTGCACCTACTTTTCTTTAAGGTTTGATCAAATCTAATTACTTGACTCCAAAAATGGTTAATTTAGCATGTGATCCAAAAAACAATTGGAGAGCCAGAGAAGAGGTTATGGATAAAACTAGAGTTTCATCAGCAAAACTAATTGTTGAAGTGTCTTTCAAAGGTATATTTGTAGCATAAATGGAAGAAAAAATCCTACTTTAATTTTGATTGAAGATTCAATTACTAAAACGTTTTGTCGAAGAATAGAAAAGCAAGAAAACATAAGTGTTACTTCTGAACTTGATGGAAACTATTTGACCCATTACACACCTTCAAAGGGTCCAAACAAACCAGCTAAAGAAGTTGCAATCGGGCTTTATAACTGGATGGTTCCTAGATGAATTGATCAAACTATAATTGTTATTGGATCAGATTCCACAAATTCAATGACTGGGTCTGGTAACTATAGCAGGTTGTTAACACATCTGGAGAAACTTGCTGGAAGAAAATGTTTTTGGTCAATTTGCATACAAATGAGCTACCTTTAAGACAACTGATTGTAACTCTTGATAATACACTCCAAGGATGGATTTAAAGGGCCTATAAGTAAACTATTATCAAAAGTAAATCAATTAAAACGACTAGAAAAGTTTGAATCAATTAGACTGATTAAACCTTTGATTAAAATTCCTGATATCATTTTAAAGCCAATGTCCACCGATGCTTTACTAAGCTACAAGTAAGTTTCTTGTCTTAAATCAGGTATCTTGAATCCTTCAGTTGACAACAAAAAAGTGTGGAAACCTTTGCAATAGCAGGTGGCTCACAGCTGGTCAGGCAATTCTTTGGCTGTACATTAGTGAACTTGGAAGGTAATATTTTAAAAATCTAAATTTTTTTTCTCAGTTCGTGGCTTAAGTATACTTTCATTTGTGGTTTAGGATCAAGGTGAAACACTCTATTATTGATGAGCCCCATTATCTAATCAAACTTCTTTATTATTAAGAGGTCAAACAGTCAAAGATAAGGAGAGCGTAATAAAGTCTATTGAAATGGGGCATTTCATGCTTCTTGCAAGCTCATCAAATGAAAATAGACCTTTTGCAGTTAAAATGATTATGAAAGTTAGTGGAGATTCAGAGCAAGGTGATACAAGTGTAAGAAATTGAAAAAAACCTACTCTTAACTTTGATGCTATGACTCTCCTTAAACTCATTGACTGGAGTACTGAAAAAATCTTGGAGCCGAATCTTACATGCAATATGACGAAAAAGACTTACAAAAAGTAATAGATTCTCCTATGGAAGTGTCTTACTATCCTCTCCACACCCAGTCATGTGAAAGACTGGGTGTGGAGAGGATAGTTAGGCACTTCACAAGATGGTTTTCAGAGACGCAATGGCTTCATCAGAGCAGGAATAAAGCACAGAGATGGTGTTCCAAATCTGAAATCCAAGAAAGATTTAATCAAACTGTTTAGTTGATGTTCAAGCTTGATTTTAGTGAAAATTTTATTTTCCATCAAAAAGTGTTTTTTTTTTTTAAATATTTTATGTAGCTATAGTATATTCGGATTAATCCGTGTGTGTCCACAAAACATTTAGATGTTTCACATATAACAATATCAGGCAGTTCATCTAAAAGTTTTAAATTTCGTATAATACTTTTTTAGTGTTCAAAGGTTATGACCATGAAAAATTTGCAACCTTCGTTTTAGAAAGGGTAGAAGTTTACATATTCATAACTTTCAAACGCCTAAGGATTATTAGATGAAACCTGTTGATGAATATATATCGAGTATAAGATAGTAAAACTATATATTTTGGATGAAAATGTCACATGAAACATAAAAAAATATGATTGCCCATGGACCAATCTAAATTAAAACTTTAATTTTTACCTAATTTGCTTAGTTTTTTAGTACTGCAAAAAGTGTTTTTTCAAATAGTCAGTAGCGCATATATGTATTTAAAAAAACTACTATGCTTGGTAAAATGTTTTAATAACTACGTGTTTCAAAAATGTAACGTAATTTTATCCATTGTTTTCATTTTAACGGTATTTACTAAAATGTTGCAATTTTCATGTTCATTTTTACTACAATAAAAAAAAAGTTTTATTTCAATTTTGTTTAGAAATACCTACCACGTAATAAAATCACTTCCCAAATAGATAATTTTGAAAATTTATAGTTTTTTCAAAGTATCACATACCCTAATGGGTAAGCTTAATCCTTAAAGGGTTTTAAATCGTTATTTTATTCGTTAAAGAGCATTTTTAATAATCAAATGATTTAATGTTTATTAGTTTGTTGGTTTAACTGTTGGTTTGTTTCTAGCTGTAGTAAGGTTTAATCGTTAAAAGGCTAATGTTGTGTTTACTGCCCTCAGTATATTTTATTATACAATATAACTCAATAAGTGTTCTGTTTGTGTGTAATGGTTAGCACTCTTTTATTCATCACGTTTATAAAATAAAAAATAATACTCTCTCACTCTATTTGTAGTGTTCCATACTGTTTTTCTTAATTATTCATTTTTCTGTTCTTTTTAATACGAATATCTCTTCTTTATTTGAAACGGCCAAAAACCTTTGGTTATTCTTCTTTGATAAATGTTTCTTCTGACTTCCGTTTACTTACTTATATCTTTTTCTCTTATTCACTCATAAAACTTCTTGTTTATTCAAATATTTTTCAATCATAAAAAATCTTCTCTTTAAAATTCTTCTTAAAAACTTTCCTAAAACTCTATTTTTTTTTAACTCCTCTTTAAAAATTTGTCTTCCTCCTTCTATCCATTTCCTTCCTCTCTCTGTAAAACTCCTCTCTATTTTTTTGGACTTTTGTAGTTTTTGGTTGTTTTCGGTTGCGATACCCATTCATCATTTATTTATTTGGCAGGTTGATGAGTCTTCGTGTATACATCTTTTCTCAGTTATTTTTCTTTACAACTTTTCTTCTTTTCATTTTATTTTCTATATTATACTTACGTGACAGGCTTATAAATCATCACGTGTACGTCTTCTCATTTATTTATATGGAGAGTTGACGAGTCATCTTGTGTACGTCTGTTCTGATCGTTATTTTTTTCTTAATTCTCCCACCTCACAATATCAACAAGACGGCACCCCGCTGCACCTAAAGAGAAATGTGAAACATTGACAGAGACCTTCACAAAGGATCGTGTCATAAACATTTTTTTGATGGCAATCATTTTGAATGATATTCACAAACCGCATTACTATGAAGTATATTTATCATTCAAATTTATTTGATTAATTATTTGGAAAAATAAATAGATTTATCTTTGTAGTGATATACTTATGGGACACACGGCATTTAAAGGATCATTAAGTAGGATAATTGAATAAAAAGTAGAGCATGTGAAGAATTTCGGTATTTGAAGTTTATTTAAAGAATGATTTGAGAATAAAAGTTGAGTTAACTATGTAACGTGGATGCAAAGTATGGTGTATTGGTAAAATCTAAGAATAAAATGCGGTAAAATGGTTTCTGCATTAAAAGATTTTAAAAGCAAATCTCTTCACAATTTCTAAACTTTACTGCTGTAATTTATTATTACTGTTGCTAGTAAACATCTGCAATAGAAACAAATCTCGAAACCAATCGATATTTCATTTCGATACGATATTTTTATCGTATCGAAATGAAATATCGATATTTTAACGATATTTTAACTTTCTTTAACGAGATATGACGAGAGATATCGATATTGTTGATATTTATAACGATATTAGTGATATTTGGTTTTTTGCTAATTTAGGTTTATTTATTGTTAAGTAAAAGGTTAAACGTAATAAAGCCCTTAACTGAAGTTGAAGTAACTGAGGCAACACTCTAGTGGCAGCTACATATATAACGATATTTGCCTTAATATGCATATAAATGCATTTGTTAGCAAGCAATCAAACATGTAAAAATAATTAGTTAAATTTACGTTGCAAGGTCTGCCATGTAGGCCGACCTACAAAAATAAACAAAGCGAGTTAAGAAGGAATCAAGTGAACAGTGAACCTGAAAAAAGAGAAGGTTTTTTTAGTGCACTTCTTCTTACTGTCTTAACCTTTCGGTTAGGATTTGAAAAGAATGAATTTTTGTAAATTTTTTGCTAACCAATTACCTACAACGTTATAAAAGTCTTGATTTTAGCTTGTAACTTCAAAGAAAAGTGACTTAAATAGTTTTTTTTAAAATATAAATACAAAGTGACGTACCGATGTATTTCGAAAAAGTATTACTTTCAAATTGCATTCGAAAGTGAAGATATCAAACCAAAATATGTTCGAATTTTATCTTCAAAAGGAGTTATTAGTGCTGGTGGCACATCTGTATCTTACAAGATGACCAAGCTGCAACCAGTTCAAGTTGAAACGTTTTTGTATATCCAGCAAAACTATGACAAGGTTACCATTAGAACCTTCGTATTAACTTTAAAAGAAGAGGAAGAGTTTTTTGCTCTTAAAGAACCACCGACATCACCTGAATTTGAAGATTGGGGATTTCAAAGTAGCACTCAAGAATCTTCTGCTAAAAGAAAAGCAACTGGAACTTTATTAGCTACTGGCATACCAATTGTTCACACTCCAACAAGGTCAAGACATTCTCAACTGGGACTGCTGCTCCTGGTTCAATAATTTACCCAAGTTAGATTTTTTGTTTTTCAGCTTTTCATTTTAATTGGCCTTTAATTTTAACCAACTTTAAATTAAATTTGATTCTGCTTGCTTTTTATAAACTTTTTATTTTAATAAAAAACACGCCAAGCCACACCATGGTGTCATGACGCTGATGGACACCGTTATCGAAAAATAACAAGAATTACAGATATAGAAAGTTTTAAAAAATGCACATTTATTTTTTTTCTCTAAAAGTTCTAATAATTTCGAAAAACTGTCAACATATTACCGAAACTTATACGATAACTTTTTTGTAAGTTTTTTTAAATATTTTTTCATGAGTCGCATAGCTGGCAAAATGCGAAAATTTGCGCATCATTTTTCTGTGTATTGTTAAGCTTTCGCATTTCCAATATCCGCATTTTTACTGCGCCAAATTCCAGCTTTTCACTCAAACGTAACATTTAACTGATTATGTGAACATAATCAATGGTTTTGAATCCTTAAACAAAAGCACGATAGATACAAACTCTACAGAGTTTGTCATTTTTTAGCACATTTAATCTGAAGTCACCTTCAGAATATATATATATAATATATATATATATATATATATATATATATATATATATATATAT
>QPEY01002074.1:15280-29286 GCA_014706445.1 Hydra viridissima | reverse complement strand
GATTTACGCATTATCGTACGATATTTTCGCGTAATTTCACAATAAATCGTATTTAAAGTGTAAACTCGTAATATTGTGGTATTTACGATGTATTTATCTATAATTACAAAGTTTTCGCAAAATTACAGCAAAATTTTGAAAGCCACCACAAACCATCGGAAAATATCGGAAAGTTAAAAGATTAAATCACATAGGAGTCACCTTTATAAACTATTTCTCACATCAGAATTTACGCATTTACGCAATTTCCGATGGCGGGATGCTCTAACTAGATGAGACATGTATCTTTACAGTCTTGCCAAAAAGTCACTTAACTCATCAAAGTTGCGCTTGTGGGTTGGTTTTTCTGGCAAAATTATCGTTCCACTATTTTTTATCAAAACCGGCACTATTTATGGTGACAGAAATCTGTTGCAGTAGCAACAGTGGTTCCATTCTTGAAGAGTGGTTCCATTCTTGAAAACCCATCAAAATGTGCAATAATATATTATGAGGGTAGCATTTATTTCGTATAATTACTTACTTTAAATTCGTTAGTTAGTTGGTTTAACTGCTATTTTGTTTGAAGTGTATAGCTGTAACAAGGTTTAGAATTTAGGGAGGTATAGGATCGAAGTTGATGACTTGGGGATTGTTTCGTGAGGAATGGGTAATAGGTTTTGTCATACTAAAAAACTTTTAAAAATGACATTTGGGGAGTGAATTTTTTTATGGTAAAAAAAATTACGAAAAAAAATTTTTTTGTCTTTAAATCAACTTGAAAAATGTAAAAATTCTATAAAACTACATCTTTAAGACAAAAAATAACAAAACTTTAAAAATGCCTTTTAAATCTTTAATCATCTAACTTAGACAATTGGACTTTAATGAATTCTAAGTCCATTTGTAATTGTAATTGATGAATTATAGAACACAATTACTTTGTACTTAGCATTTGCTTTGTGTCAGTAGTGGATTTATTTATTCAATGCGACATCAATAAGTTGAAACTTTTGTTTAATTTTTCTTGTGGTTTTTTACTATAACTATTTTTGTTTTACAATAAATAATAAATAAAATAAAATATTGTGTTATGGTGAGTTACAACTACCTTAACTAAATATCTTGGAGTAGGAAAAGAGGGGTTGGAAACTGAAGTTCCTACACTGAGGGATGTACTAAGGAAAGCTCTACATATTCCAAAAAATTTGCTTCTTTGTGACGATCTTGATTGGTGAGTTTTTTGACACGATACTGATAAGTCCATTTTCAACATATACTTAGCGGGCCACAAGACGTCCGACGACATCCATAGGACAAGCATTAGACGTCTGGACGTCCGCTGGGTGTCTTTAAACGTCCTGTGACCACTGGGTTGGAAATATTATAATATTAAGTATTTCTAACAAATAATTTTATAACAATTTAAATTTTATATTTTTTTTAGGAAGAAAGAAATTTGTTTGGTAAAAGAAATTTGTTTGGTATTGGCAGACTTTATATTGAAACAATGGTCTCGAATCCAATGCTTTGTTTAAGAGTCATATCTCAAAAAACGCTGTCAGATAAAATTTTAACTGCCTGGAGTAGGTTTAGAGACATTTCTAATTGAAAAAAAACAAAATAAAAAGTTTTCAAATTGTGGGAAGGTAAACCGGACATATTGTAGGATGTAAAAAAAGTGTAGGTGCAACATACTACTTTTGTACAGATGAAAATTCTCCATGTAAGAAGGTTAAAAAGTGTACTGCTAGAATTCAAATTTTATCCATTTGTTCTACAGATATGGTGCTACAACTTGATTTATTATGACTCAGATCTCAAAGAAATAGGTTGGTGAAAAGTCAGGCTACCAAATGTATAGTCATAGTAGAGAAGTCATATAGTCAAGGTAGAGACAGAAAGACACGTTAAGGTAGGGAAAAGAAAAATAACAGATATTGCGTCTTAAGAAAAAAGAAAAAGTTTGATTTGAAAAACTCATATTAATATACAAGTAAATAAAAAACAGAAAACGTTGAAGATGAAATTTATGAATCAGTGGGACATGATTTAATCAAGAAACTTCACCCAAAAATTTTAGGAATGCAAATAAAATATTTTCTGAAGATAACTCCAATAATATCAAATAAAAAAACTTCCCCACTTGTTACCATTAATAAAAATTGCATGAAGATTCTCAATACAGCACTAGCATCTCTTCGATTTGACATATCACCTGCTGCTTCATCTTCAATTGCACCTTCTTTTCTTTAAGGTTTGATCAAATCTAATTATTTGACTCTAAAAATGGTTAATTTAGCATGTGATCCTAAAAGCATTTTGAGAGCCAAAGAAGAGGTTATGGATAAAACTAGAGTTTCATCAGCAAAAATAATTGTTGAAGTGTCTATCAAAGGCATATTTGTAGAATAAATGAAAGAAAAGATCCTAATTTAATTTTGATTGAAGATTCAATTACTAAAACGTTTTGTCGAAGAATAGAAAAGCAAGAAAACATAAGTGTTACTTCTGAAATAGATGGAATCTATTTGACCCATTACACACCTTCAAAGGGTCCAAACAAGCAAGCTAAAAAAGCTGCAATCGGGCTTTATAACTGGATGGTTCCTAGATGAATTGATCAAACTATAATTATGATTGGATCAGATTCCACAAATTCAATGACTGGGTCTGGTAACTACAGCAGGTTGTTAACACATCTGGAGAAACTTGCTGAAAGAAAATCTTTTTGGTCAATTTGCATGTTGCATACAAATGAGCTACCTTTAAGACAACTGATTGCAACTCTTGATTATACACTCAAAGGATGGATTTAAAGGGCCTATAGGCAAACTATTATCAAAAGTAAATCAATTAAAACAACTAGAAAAGTTTGAACCAATTAGACAGATTAAATCTTTGATTAAAATTCCTAATGTCATTTTAAAAGCAATGTCCACCGATGCTTTACTAAGCTACAAGTTAGTTTCTTGTCTTAAATCTTGAACCCTTCACTTGACAACAAAAAAAGTGTGGAAACCTTTGCTATAGCAGGTGGCTCACAGTTGGTCAGGCAATTCTTTGGCTTTACATTAGTGAACTTGGAAGGTGATATTTTAAAAATCTAAATGTTTTTACTCAGTTCGTGGCTTAAGTATACTTTCATTTGTGGTTTAGGATCAAGGTGAAACACTTTATTATTGATGAGCCCCATTATCTAATCAAACTTCTTTATTATTAAGAGGTAAAACAGTCAAAGATAAGGAGACTGTAATAAAGTCTATTCAAAATGGGGCATTTCTTGCTTCTTGCAAGCTCATCAAATAAAAATAGACCTTTTGCAGTTAAAATGATTATGAAAGTTAGTGGAGATTCAGAGCAAGGTGATGTAAAGGTAAGAAATCGAAAAAAACCTACTCTTAACTTTGATGCTATGACTCTCCTTGAACTCATTAACTGGATACTGAAAAAATCTTGGAGCCGAATCTAACATGCAATATGACGAAAAAGATTTACAAAAAGTAATAGATTCTCCTATGGAAGTGCCTTACTATCCTCTCCACACCCAGTCATGTGAAAGACTGGGTGTGGAGAGGATAGTTAGGCACTTCACAAGATGGTTTTCAGAGACGCAATGGCTTCATCAGAGCAGGAATAAAGCACAGAGATGGTGTTCCAAATCTGAAATCCAAGAAAGATTTAATCAAACTGTTTAATTGATGTTCAAGCTTGATTTTAGTGAAAATTTTATTTTCCATCAAAAAGTGTTTTTTTTTTAAATATTTTATGTAGCTATAGCATATTCGGATTAATCCGTGTGTGTCCACAAAACATTTTGATGTTTCACATATAACAATATCAGGCAGTTCATCTGAAAGTTTTAAATTTTGAGTAATACTTTTTTAGTGTTCAAAGGTTATGAGCGTGAAAAATTTGCGATGTATATTTAAAAAACTATTATGCTTGGTAAAATGTTTTAATAAGCACGTGTTACAAAATTGTAACGTAATTTTATCCATTGTTTTCATTTTAACGGGTATTTACTAAAATGTTGCAATTTTTATGTTCATTTTTACCACAATAAAAAAAAAGTTTTATTTCAATTTTGTTTAGAAATACCTACCACGTAATAAAATCACTTCCCAAATAGATAATTTTGAAAACTTATAGTTTTTCACAAGTATCACATACCCTAATGGGTAAGCTTAATCGTTAAAGGGTTTTAAATCGTTAATTTATTCTTTAAAGAGCATTTTTAATAATCAAATGATTTAATGTTTATTAGTTTCTCGGTTTAACTGTTGGTTTGTTTCTAGCTGTAGTAAGGTTTAATCGTTAAAAGGCTAATATTGTGTTTACTGTCCTCAGTATATTTTATTATACAATGTAACTCAATAAGTGTTCTGTTAGTTGTAATGGTTAGCACTCTTTTATTCATCACGTTTAAAAAATAAAAAACAATACTCTCTCACTCTATTTTTACTGTTTTTCTTAATTTCTCATCTTTCTGTTCTTCTTTTTGATACGAATATCTCTTCTTTATTTGAAACGGCCAAAAACCTTTGGTTATTCTTCTTTGATAAATGTTTCTTCTGACTTCCGTTTAGTTCCTTACATCTTTTTCTCTTTTATTCACTCATAAAACTTCCTGTTTATTCAAATATTTTTCAATCATAAAAAATCTTTCTCTTTAAAATTCTTCTTAAAAACTTTCCTAAAACTCTATTCTTTTTTAACTCCTCTTTAAAACTTCGTCTTTCTCCTTCTATTCATCTCCCTCCTCTCTCTGTAAAACTCCTCTCTATTTTTTTGAACTTTTATAGTTTTTGGTTGTTTTCGGTTGCAATACCCATTCATCATTTATTTATTTGGCAGGTTGATGAGTCTTCGTGTATACATCTTTTCTCAGTTATTTTTCTTTACAACTTATCTTATTTCCATTTTATTTTCCATATTATACTTACGTGACAGACTTATGAATCATCACGTGTACGTCTTCTCATTTATTTATATGGAGAGTTGACGAGTCATCTTGTGTATGTCTGTTCTGATCGTTGTTTTTTTCTTAATTCTCCCACCTCACAATATCAACAAGATGGCACCCCGCTGCACCTAAAGAGAAATGTGCAACATTGACAGAGACCTTCACAAAGGATCGTGTCATAAACATTTTTTTGATGGCAATCATTTTGAATGATATTCACAAACCGCATTACTATGAAGTATATTTATCATTCAAATTTATTTGATTAATTATTTGGAAAAATAAATAGATTTATCTTTGTAGTGATATACTTATGGGACACACGGCATTTAAAGGATCATTAAGTAGGATAATTGAATAAAAAGTAGAGCATGTGAAGAATTTCGGTATTTGAAGTTTATTTAAAGAATGATTTGAGAATAAAAGTTGAGTTAACTATGTAACGTGGATGCAAAGTATGGTGTATTGGTAAAATCTAAGAATAAAATGCGGTAAAATGGTTTCTGCATTAAAAGATTTTAAAAGCAAATCTCTTCACAATTTCTAAACTTTACTGCTGTAATTTATTATTACTGTTGCTAGTAAACATCTGCAATAGAAACAAATCTCGAAACCAATCGATATTTCATTTCGATACGATATTTTTATCGTATCGAAATGAAATATCGATATTTTAACGATATTTTAACTTTCTTTAACGAGATATGACGAGAGATATCGATATTGTTGATATTTATAACGATATTAGTGATATTTGGTTTTTTGCTAATTTAGGTTTATTTATTGTTAAGTAAAAGGTTAAACGTAATAAAGCCCTTAACTGAAGTTGAAGTAACTGAGGCAACACTCTAGTGGCAGCTACATATATAACGATATTTGCCTTAATATGCATATAAATGCATTTGTTAGCAAGCAATCAAACATGTAAAAATAATTAGTTAAATTTACGTTGCAAGGTCTGCCATGTAGGCCGACCTACAAAAATAAACAAAGCGAGTTAAGAAGGAATCAAGTGAACAGTGAACCTGAAAAAAGAGAAGGTTTTTTTAGTGCACTTCTTCTTACTGTCTTAACCTTTCGGTTAGGATTTGAAAAGAATGAATTTTTGTAAATTTTTTGCTAACCAATTACCTACAACGTTATAAAAGTCTTGATTTTAGCTTGTAACTTCAAAGAAAAGTGACTTAAATAGTTTTTTTTAAAATATAAATACAAAGTGACGTACCGATGTATTTCGAAAAAGTATTACTTTCAAATTGCATTCGAAAGTGAAGATATCAAACCAAAATATGTTCGAATTTTATCTTCAAAAGGAGTTATTAGTGCTGGTGGCACATCTGTATCTTACAAGATGACCAAGCTGCAACCAGTTCAAGTTGAAACGTTTTTGTATATCCAGCAAAACTATGACAAGGTTACCATTAGAACCTTCGTATTAACTTTAAAAGAAGAGGAAGAGTTTTTTGCTCTTAAAGAACCACCGACATCACCTGAATTTGAAGATTGGGGATTTCAAAGTAGCACTCAAGAATCTTCTGCTAAAAGAAAAGCAACTGGAACTTTATTAGCTACTGGCATACCAATTGTTCACACTCCAACAAGGTCAAGACATTCTCAACTGGGACTGCTGCTCCTGGTTCAATAATTTACCCAAGTTAGATTTTTTGTTTTTCAGCTTTTCATTTTAATTGGCCTTTAATTTTAACCAACTTTAAATTAAATTTGATTCTGCTTGCTTTTTATAAACTTTTTATTTTAATAAAAAACACGCCAAGCCACACCATGGTGTCATGACGCTGATGGACACCGTTATCGAAAAATAACAAGAATTACAGATATAGAAAGTTTTAAAAAATGCACATTTATTTTTTTTCTCTAAAAGTTCTAATAATTTCGAAAAACTGTCAACATATTACCGAAACTTATACGATAACTTTTTTGTAAGTTTTTTTAAATATTTTTTCATGAGTCGCATAGCTGGCAAAATGCGAAAATTTGCGCATCATTTTTCTGTGTATTGTTAAGCTTTCGCATTTCCAATATCCGCATTTTTACTGCGCCAAATTCCAGCTTTTCACTCAAACGTAACATTTAACTGATTATGTGAACATAATCAATGGTTTTGAATCCTTAAACAAAAGCACGATAGATACAAACTCTACAGAGTTTGTCATTTTTTAGCACATTTAATCTGAAGTCACCTTCAGAATATATATATATATATATATATATATATATATATATATATATATATATATATATATATATATATATATATATATATATATATATATATATATATATATATATATATCACTGTTAATATTCTATATTGTGTATTTTATACAGTGTTGATAATGTATAGTATGTATATCTCTGGGTATATTTCTCTCTTAGAATGTCTAAATGCTGTCTTTGCAAAAAAGATGCTCGTAATCGATGCTCACGATGTCAACTTGTTTTGTACTGTTCCAAAGACTGTCAAAAAGAACATTGGAGTAAGCACAAAAAAGAATGCACACCTATAGATGAACGTAGTAAAACTCTATCTAAACATTACTTTAATTGGAGTAAAAAATGGGAATACAGTTTTCCTGGTTTTTCTGATGATGGACTATCAGTCAGTTGTTTTGCCCAAGATAGTCTTGTTACATCAGAAAACCCATTTACAAAAGACCATTCTTCGTGTGCAGTTAAGGTCTTCACATACTCAGACAAGGTTAAAATAGGTGTTTGTACTAAAAACTTTAAAGGTCTTGTGAGAGAATGGTGGATGTATTCTGCAGCAGGCAAAAAGTTTGGACCAAAAAGTATTGAAGAAAATTATGGAAAGAAATTTAGCAAAGGAGATATTGTTCGAGTTCTAGTAACAGATTCATTGTCTTTTGAGCTAAATGGAGAAGGGCTTGGTGTTGCATTTAGTGATTTGAATGCTGTTAAGGAACCGCTTTATTTGTGTGTTTTATTAAATAATGCTTTCAATCTTGCTCTTGAAAATATTGATACAACTTTTTTTGAAAACAGACCAAGTGCTGTTCAGTTATTACCCTTCTGATGTCAAAAATTTAGAAGGAGAATTTTAATTAAAAGAAAAGTTGCTCATTAGGTTTTATTAGACTAAATTTTTATCTATCAGAGTTTCAATAAATATGTAAAAAAACTGCTTTTTGTCATTTTGGTTTGAAACATTTTTTATATACATTATTTATTTTGCATCTGCAGCTATTTTTATAAAATTTCAATTAAGTTATATAAATTTATAAAAAGAAAAAAATGATGTGAAATCTTATACAGCAATGACAGTAATTCAGTTTTTGATCTTTGAAAGCAGTAAACTTTCCTCATATCTTTTTAGAAAAAAAAAATTTCTGAAGATTTTATGTTCTTTTTTTAAAATGTTTATTTAATTTTCTTGGAATAATTTGTACAAATTTCTTTATAAATTTTTAGTTTTTGTAAAGATTTGAGATTATATGATAATAAATTTTCAACTTCTCTTAGATCATTTTTATTCTATATAATCAGTTTTTTTCTCATCTTTACTCTCCCAAACAAATAGCGCTTTCTTATTCTTTTAAAGTGTTTGAAATATTATGTTATTCAATTAAAGTATTATTATTGTAATCGTATTACAGTAAGAAAATATTTGCCAAAAAGAAGGGCTGTCCTAATTACATCTTTTTTATGACAAGTTTAATAGCTGCATTTATATTGGAAATAAAAGGAGGTTTTCGAAAACCAAAGCTTTGTTGGATCATAATCTGGTGATTGAATATACTGAAAAATTCATCTTATATTTTACAGGTTGATTAGAAATTAAATTTTCTGTAAATATTTATTACAATATATATATATATATATATATATATATATATATATATATATATATATATATATATATATATATATATATATATAGATATAGATATTAATTATATATATTACATATAAAATATTGTAATCTGTCTGCTTAAAACTTCAGAAAACTTGGGGAATATGTTTGCTGATTTTGTCGTATTCTTTTTAGCAGTTTAAAGTAAAACCTTCATTTCATTTTTGAATGTTTTAAAAAAATCTCGATTTGCGTTTTTTTTTTTTTTTTTTCCTGTTTTTTCACCCAGTAAAAGTACACTTATTTCTAACTGAAGGTTAATTTAAAAACATATTTCGAAGTAAAAAAATTGAAATATGTTTCACTATAGTTATAACAGCTCTTAAGGTTAGATTAATATTTTAAAACTTCTAAAATTAATACCTTAAAATTTCTTAAAGGTTTTCATTTTAGACGTCAGTCTGTGTAAAAATGTATGACTAAAGTTTTTCATAAACATGTTTTTTTACCTTTGGAATGATGAAAGTGATTAAGATATTTTATTATCCTTGGTTTTCGCCAACAAAACTTGCTTTAAAGAAAAAAAAGTATTGGTGTATTGCATTATTGATGCAAAGAATTACTTTTCATTTGCTTTCAGGATTCATTTTGTCGAAATTTTACTGAATTTTAAAATTCTCGGCTCTCTGTGAAAATTCTTTATCTAGTACGCGATTACAACAATTGTCAATAAGTGATGGCATATACTATTAAGTACTAATTACAGTAGTGGTTACTTATGTGCATTACTTGATCAAGAATATTGTCAATAACGCAAATTGGGCCAATTCTGTCACAACCAAGGTAGCCGAAAACCATTAAGCTTCCTTCAACATGCATAAAATTAAGACGTGAAAGTTTATGCTGTTTTCATATCAAAATACCATAAACTTTGATTTGTCATTCTAAAGAATACTGGTAAACACTTTTGATGTTCAGCTAAGATGGGGTTTGGTAAACTTTTTCGGGTGATGCAATTCTTAAAAGAAACAAATTTTTTCTCGGCAGGGCGTCATCCAAACTAAGCTAGGGATTCTCGAAACGTTTCGGGAAAAATCAATCGAGAAAATTGTTACGTTACGATACGAGAGGTTTCGATCAGTTACGAGAGCGATTTCGAAAAATCAACTAATTTCTTTGCAATGTGACGTAGTTTGAAGAAGTGATGAAGTTAAAGAAATAGTCAAATCGCGAAACGTCATAGATTGTTCGGGATCGAACTCACGACTTTCTAATAACGGGACATATGCCTCAGACCGCTCGACCATTGAAACAGTCTAATAAAATTTTAAAAAAATACATTATTTAAATTATACATAGTACATTTACTTTTTAAAAAATTAACAAAAAACTGATGAATATAAATACGTTAAAATGCATTAGCTTTTCTACTTTAATGTAATTTAATACACTACAATAGTTATTGTAATTGTTTTCATCAAAACAGTACAATAATTTTTGTAATTTTATTTCATTAAAACAATACAATAGTTCTCGAATTTTATTGCATTGTTAGAAGAAAAACAATACAATACTTATTGTAATTGTTTTTCATCACAACAATACAATACCAAAGTAAAATTTTGTTATTGTTTCTGTAATATTACAATACAATAATATTGTTTTGTAATGTGTAATTTTTACAATTACAATTACAATAGTCCTAACCCTAGTCTTCATAAGTAATATAATAAAAGACTTTAAATTGATATTTTCAACCTTTAATTGTGTTTTTTAAAAAAAGAAAACAAAAATCAGCTGTAGCGCTCGTCAAATGTCCTAAAAATGCGTACTTTAACTGATTTACTGGTTAATCAAATTTTTTGCAAATTATTTCTGTAACTCGAAATAACTCGAAATATCCCGAAATATCCCGAAGCACAAATAATTCTCGTAATGAGACAATGAAAATTTGGGAGAAATGAGTTTCGGGAAACTTTTTTGACTAATACACTGTTCGTAAGGCATAGTAACAATACAAAGCCCCGTCTTGGAAACTCTTACTGAAGCTACAATTTAACGTTTAAAAACCTTATAAAACCTCTTTAAAAAATTAAGTTCTTGTTTCTCTTATAAAATTCATTTTCTTTATCATATTTTTGTTTGAAATTGGTCGAATAAAGTAAAGGGCGTAAAAAATCAGTTTAAAATTTCTTGAATAAAGGGCGTAAAAACCTGGTTTAGCATTTCTCGAATAAAAACTGGTTTAGCATTTCGCGAATAAAAACTAGGGCGTAAAATAGCTCAGATGTTATAAAAACAAACCGTCAAAATTTAAGGGAACTGTAAATTTCAAAATTACAACTAAAAATGGATAAGTAGTTGATCTTTTTGGTTGTTACTAAACGTGCATTCCTTTAAGCAGAAGAAAGCCTGAATAAACTACATTAAAAAATGAAAAAGAAAAACAGAAAATGAATTTGGTGGTTTTACTAACAGTCAAGTTTGAATCAGCTAAACTATTTTTGTCTTGGTCCCTACTTCTAATTATGTTTTCCAGAATTTTATTGAAAAAATAAAATATTTGTGAAGCATTTTCGTATTTTCCAAACTACAATCATTTGTTTACTTACTAAGGACAGTGTGGATGGGCACACCGATACATTACGGCGCTTTCTCTGTATTTTCAGAGAGATTATTTATTTCATTCTCAAATATTTGTTACTAATTTTCAATACGATAAACAATGAGATTTTTAATATTTTCAGGTTTTTACACCGCGGTGTTAAAACCTGAAACCCTTTTACACTGTGGTGTTAAAAAGCATTTGTAAAACTAATATAAAATCATATTTTTAAAGTTTTATAAACTTTTCAAGTTCTGATTTTATTCGGCACGCAAACCGATAGACTATGGAAACATTCGTGGCTATTTTTTTTTTCATTTTATCAGAGCAACAAAAGCAAAATGTAAAAGCTTTGTATAAATACGATTTTTTCAGTGAACTTAAACAAATTTCTCTTGACATTTGACCTGAACACTGATAGGATAAGCCCCCACGATTGATCATGTTGATGAAAATTTGAAGATAAAATAAGGTAATTTTTGCGATTAAGTGAAAATATTTGCAAAATTTATAGCAACGAACACGAAGCCGTTTATTAATAATTTAGCACCAAAAGCACTGTTCCCAATGTGTAACAAATTTGTTTGCCTTGTTCGTTAATGTCAGTTTTCCTTCGTCTTAATTTTGTCACCATGGTGTTTAATCTAATCTCGTTTTTAAATTAACTGAAGAAAACTGACTGCGAGAATGCAGATAAGCTTTTTCTCTTGTGAACACTGATAGGTTTTTGATAAACCCTTGCAATAATAAACCATTGCAATAATACAATAAGCTTTTTCTCTTGTGAACACAATACCTCCAAGCATTTAAAGAGTAACACCTTTCTGCTGAAATGGAATTCCTATTTGGAATGAAACTGTGGAGTACCGTGTGTACGGAATAAATATTTATTTATATAATCGTTCAGAATCTCTTTGGTAACAGGGTGAGTGATACTTGCACAAACGCCTTTTAAAAAAAAATAGAAAAGTTTATCACTTAAGTATGTTTGAATAACAGTTAACTAAGAGATATCAGTAACACTTACTTTGAGCAGTTTTTAATGCGTTGGGTAACGATTTATCTTCACGCACGCGCAAAAATTTCCACTGGTTATTTTCCCACGTGCACTCAATAATTCGTTTGTCGTAATGTTTTAATTCAGCTGTAACCTGTTATTTAAAAAAGAATATTGAATACTTACAAATATTGAAGTAATTAAAGTCATTTTTTAAAAAACTCAACGTTTAAAAAAGCACAACAAAGCTCACTTTGATTTTCGAAAAAGGTTGGTCGTATCCTTGAACGTATAAACCCCCCACTTTCTCGGGTAAGCATCTGAAAAAAAAAAAAAAGATAAAACTACCAAAATGTACTTCTCAAAATAAAAGGAAAACTAAAGAATGCAATGTAATATACAGTATAACACCGGATAACTATAAACTTTATAATACTGTTTGCTTCAGCTCCTTAAATCTCCTCAAATATATAAAAAAAGCGCTAATGCATATCAAACATCGGGTAGCACGAAAATTCATCTCGATCATTTTTGTTGCTATTTATTTGAAAAACTAAAACTTACATCGATGAGGAAAACAGAAGTAAAAGTCACATAATGATGACAATGACAATATAGTCTTCCAAGTTAAATCTTCCAGAAAAAGATTGCTATGCAGGAAGTAAAAGATGTTTTAGAAAACCAAAACATTTCTTCTCTAAGCTTTGGCCCACAAATTTCTATTTACATGTAAAGTAATGCGTAACCGAAGTTACTGATATATTTAATGAATATCAGTTTAACTGATATTCAGTTATTAGTTAAAGGGTGATATATAACCTCCAATTCCTTGGTCAATAAACCAGGACATCAAACAAAGTATAGATAATAACAAATCATAACGGCTCTTCGATCACTGAAATCCGTTGTAACAAGATCAGCACTGTTGTTATGAATAGTAGAACGATAATGGACTGCCTAAAAAATGACTCATATGACCTTCTCCAAAATAACTGCTGACAAAGTAACTTCCAAAACTTATGTATGTATGCAAGTAAAAAATGTTTTAGAAAAGAAAGATTTTTTTTAATACATACATACATACATACATACATACATACATACATACATACATACATACATACATACATACATACATACATACATACATACATACATACATACATACATTATTATTCAAAATTAAATACTTACCCAACTTTTTTAACAGTTGCGATGTTTAGTAAGAAATCTACTGAGTTCAGTTCATGCGGTTTCCATTTTAAAACAAATGGACACTGACCGGGTGTATAGGGCTACAAACAAGATTTTTTTAAAAATTTTAAGATTTTTAAAAAGATTATACAAAAGAGAAGAAAATTAAACTCATCAGATTTCTTAAAGGAAAAAATCAAAATGAAAAAACCAAAAAGGGTAAAACACCAAGTGTTCGCCATGCAACCTGGTCTTCACCACTTGGACACTAAAAAACATGCAGAGCGAAAACTAGTTACTGGAAAGTTCAAAAATTCTATCCTGACAAAATTTTGACATTAAAAATAAAGGCGCTGAAATTTTGGAAAAAAAACTGTCCTAAAAAAATCCTTAATGCTTAATTACAAATTTTAAAACAATCGAATTTTTTTTT
>QPEY01002073.1:115298-121076 GCA_014706445.1 Hydra viridissima | reverse complement strand
ATCAAGCTTATGTAAAATTTTTTTTTCATGTTTGGAAAAAAAATAATTTGGTTTATTATTGGTGTATTTTTCTCATTACTTATTATTTATTATATTATATATATAAAATTTTGATTTAAAATGTTTTTATTCATTTTAATAAACAACTTAAGCTTATAAAAAAGTTGTTAATTTAACGTCAAAAAACTAATTTTATAATAATGCATAAAAAAAATGCAAGTAGAATGTTTACTTATTATATATTTAGTCTTAGCAAAGCTATACAACATTTTTCTATTTTAAAAAACCGCCATATTTTTTTAAAATCGGCCTTCAGTCAAAAAAAATCGCGCACGGTGTCGAGGCCTTCTATAAAGAAGGCCATGCTAGCAGCATTTACTTCGTATCAAGTAAAATAATCAAAATGGCAGAAAAGTTGGAATTCTCTATTTATCTTCTAACGGGATTGAATATACTATAATACTTGGTGAGTGGATGATGAAACTGTGTGATGCTAATTGTAAAACATGGTGGATGTAGGGTCGTGGTGTGCTGTTGTTTTATTGGTAACAAAACTGGTGATATTGTTAAAACTGACGGGATATTAACAAAAAAGAATCTTTTTTGCAGATTAGTAAGTTGAAATAATGAAGAGTAAAATTGGTACTTTTAGAATGAACGTAATCTTTAGTGCATAAATTTATAATTGTTTTTTTAACTTTTTATTCCTCAAAATAACAAATATTAAACCTTTTTTGAAACTTTTTGAAAATTTCAAAAACTATAATTTGGTTAAGTAAATTGGTACTGTAAATATTAATATAGTTGGAACAGAATATTTGACTTGTATAGAAAAAACGGCTTCCCCTTCCACCTCTCCCGCCCCCTCCCCCTCTCCTCTTCAGTTTTCAGCTTGCTTCTGTTGATTTCCAGCCTTTTTTTGTAATTCGTTGAGCGATTCTGCAGCTTCTACTTGAAGCTCTGCCTCTTCTTTAATGAACATTTGAAGTGCATTAGCATTTTCATTTATTCGGTTTTCATATATTTAACATTTGTAAGAGCATGATCAATGCAAGCCTTGAACAAATCTTTCTTTTTTCTAAACCAAATCGCTTTTAATCTCATTGATCCGTGTGAATGCTAAAGGGTCGTGGATAGAAGAATATTTTGATCTACTGAACAGCTTCTATCCGTTATTGAGACTTTCCTCTTGTTGTTTATCGTCAAGGAGCTCGTATTCTTTTTACAATGCAAGCAATACCTTGATGGCTTTTTGTTGATTCTTCTGTACTTGAAACACTAATTTCGTCTTTACTTGGAGGTTAATTATCACCAATTAAATCAACGAGCAAGTATTTTGTTCGAGAAAATAAAGAATTTCAAGTTTTTCTTAGTTAATGTTGATATTTCACTTTCAACAGCTATTTGATCTTCAACTTTTTATTTGGTAGGTTTTCGATTTCTTCTTGCCTTCGGCGTTCTTCCTTCAAAAAAACTACCTTTGCCACTAAATTATGATCCTTGGTGATTAAAGAATAACAGCTCTAACATTTAAACATATTTCCAACATTTTAACAAACTTTAGTGGCAAAGAGCGCAAGGTTTTTTGAAATAACTCACAACTGCTGTATGTTGCAATTAAAAATGTTTAAAGCATTTGCTCTGCAATGAATAATTTTAATCATTTTCTTATCAATGCAGACCCTTATCACGCGCGAGTAAAATGCCATGGCGACCATCTCCTCTTACAATACTGTCAAACATTTCGCTTACAATTTCAAGATGTTTAAGCAAACGTAATTAACTCAATAGACTTTTATTACTAAATTATCGAGTCTATGCCTCGTTGACGCTTTAAGGTTAATAAGAACAATTTCTATGCTATCAACAACTAAGTTGATATGCTTTTGATCCTTTAAAAAGTTTATATAGCTTTCGTGTTGAAAATGTTTTCCTTTCTGTATTTATTTTGTTATATTGTTGTGTCAATATTTATTATTTCAATACATGTTCCCTTAGTTTTAGAGGATAGAGGAGGTAAAATCAATTTTTTTTTTTGAATCTTTTCTCTTCCGGTTTCAAGATGATTTTAAAACTAACGTAATTCAATAATTCAGTAAACTGCTATCACTAAATTAAGACGTTAAATAGAAATTTTCCTCGTAGGTAAAATTTAGCAATGATGGTCTCATAGTCACAAGTAATATTAGTCTTAAATTAACGTCTTAATTTAGTAATAAACCAAATGAGTTTGATAGCTAGTCATATATTTTTAAGCACAATACACAGCAGATTATTTACTTAAAATCAATTTTGTTCCTTAATGCGTAAAATTACGTAATTACTACTCTCATTCTTTCGTATTTAAATCTAATTACCGTCAACATAAAAAGGAGTCTGGGACTTTATATTTATTCACTCCTAAAACTATTTACAAAAAGATGTTTAAAACCATTAATATTTTAAAAAAATCATTAATATTCAAAGGCAAAAAACAATTACGAAAAATTACTGTGCATAAATAATCTAATGATACGTAGTTAAAAAAAGTATGTGGTTACAGGGTGCCAATAAAAACACTTTGCAACAGGGCGTTAACAATAACATACCGCACAAGCATCTGTTTGAAATTCATCAATAAACGTCTTCAATTCTTGTCTTCCCGTAAAAAGTAAAAAAGACAATTATTTTTACTTTCAAAGGTGCATATTACATTTCGAGCAGCGGTGACCATCATCCTTGCAAGCACCATAATACAAAGCAATAGCGCAACACACCCATAATCTGAGGCAGTAAAATATCTTTAATAAACATGCTGTTTTATCAATTTCAATAATACAAAACTGTTAAAAATTAACTTACACGGCGATCTTCTTTTTGACTTACTAATAAATTTTTCGAGATCGTCCGTGTTTTATCATTCGGTCTTATTTTTATAAGATTTTTCATTCCGTAATTTCAAGGCCTTCTCAAACAGGCTACAACAGCTCATTTTCCGTAAAAATAGCGAAGGCCAACTTTTTTACGATTAAAATTATTTTTTATCCTTGCTTTTGTAAACAAACTTCAGAAACATATAAAGAGCTTTATTAGAACAAAACATTTTGATTAAATTTCGGAAGCAAATATTGTAGAATTTTTTTTTACGTTTATAAATAAGTTAATTACAATAAAAATTTAAAGAGTTTAGCTAAAAATGACTAAATCTCATTTTTATAACTATATGTTTATTGTAGCTGTTTAACACTTGTAATACAAATAATAAACTTTTTGATAAAAACAAACAAATATGCTAACTTTATTTTATTAAAATTACTTCAACTTTTTTTAACTCAAAGTATTTTATTTTGAAGTTGAAAGTTTTACTTGTTTTATTAAACATTCCTTCACAAAATCTTCAGAGTGTTTTTTACAATAATTGTTTAAAGAAATGTTTGCTAAAATGCAGCAAACTTTTTTAACACTTCGAACAAGCAATTGAAATTTACTATCGCAGTTAATAAAAATGTCAATTAATCCTCTCTTGCACAACAATGGTGAAACTTTATTCACAAGTGTCACTTCAAATATAAAAAAACAATAAATAACAAAGTAGACTAAATTGTCAGAAGGTTCTCTTAGTCTTCCCCTGTTCAAAGAACTAATCAAAGTTCCATTTTCTTGAAACATATCAAAGGTGTCTGTTTCTTCTAAAATTGAATGTAATTCCGGAAGTTTGTAAGCAATAAAACCTGCAATATATAAAAGCCCTTTTTTGCATTCATTTGGCAACTGAACCTCAAAATTTTCACATATTGACAAAATAAACTACACATCAAGTTCACAGTTATCACAATGGTGGTGAGCAGGAGGAAATATTGTAAAATCTGCTTGTTCGTCTATCAAATTACAAGTTTTGTCGATTCTAAATTTTTGAATAACATTTTTGCACAGTTATCAGATATGTGCCACCTGACCCTTGCTGATATTTCCTAAACTGTTTTTCTAGTGCATCTGATTGCATTTGTCCTAGCAATACATAAGATACACCGCAATTCAACAAATACTTGGCACAGCTTGCTAATCTTTTAAAAGTTTTTTGCAAAGCACTCACAGTATCCATTGTTAACTTTTTCTCTCTTAATTTTGAATTTACGCATTTCAAATTTTAAGCAAAATAAGAAATATAGTTCTCTAAGAAATCTATTTGCTAATCATTGACTGAAGTAATAGGCTTTCTTTGAATATCATTTAATCTAATATATAGACCTTTTGCTTTACTGTTGACAATAAGCTATCACTTGACAACTGTTTCAATAAAAAGTGCAGTATCTTTAGCTTCAGGAATTTTTACACATAATGCTGCAACTGTTTCATCACAAAAAACTTTGAGGGCTAATCCATAATTTTGTCGTTCAATTGGTTTTGGTGACTTGATGCCTAATATAACTTGCTCGCTTAGAATCTGTTTCATTATTAATAACATAACTAACAGCATTCTCCAGTTGAGAATAATATTTAATAATTCCTTTGTTTAAAAAAGAAAATAAATATCTCCAGAATCTTCTAAAGTTATATATATTGAAAACTTAGGTACTGGTCCACAGTAAAAACACCAAGTTTTTTATAACGAAACAAAATACAGAAAGAAATTATGTCTTTATTTATTTGAACAAAATACAGACATGCAATTATTTCTTTAAAGTTAAATAATTTTGCAGACCTGGAATCTCGTGACGTATTCGGCTAAAAGTTCTAAAAAAAGAGTGATTTTTTAAATAGTAAATTCTACATAATAAAAATAACAAACCTTTCTCTTTCTACTTTTCTTAATAAAACAGGTCTTATTTTTCCTAATTGTCAAAAAAAAAATCAAAATTCCTTTGTTCCTTCGTGTGTATTTTTAAATGCCCCCGAACGTCGGTAATCTGCCCCCGAACGTCGATAATCTTAAAAGTGAATTTTATTTGCATGGTTTCGTCAAAACAACATTTTTTTTTTTTTGAAAACAAAAGAACAACGTTCTGACTGTATAACGCACAAGTTTTTGTTTACAAAGTAAGGTGAATTCGCATTGTATAAAACATTTTAAATAGGTTACATGGAGTTGTTTCACTATTTCGTAATTTCCAGATCCACGGATATTAGGAAAATCCATAAACGAAAGATCGCCGTGTTAAAGTTTTTGTATACCGTACCCACCAAATAAAACATGCACAATGAAAGGTGATAAATGTATTAAAATGTGTATAAAATGCATGAATAAAAAGCTTATACGCCTTTGTATCTCTTCAGAATTATACCAAAGTTTATAATTGACTAAATATTAAGAGATGAAGTAAGATTTTTGAAGCAACAGATAATAAAATGTCAAAAAAGGACCTTCTAAATAATTATTTTATTTTTATACCCACTTAGTGAATGGTATAATAAATGAGGACAATGACACATTCTTGATCGTGTTAAGACATGCTTACTTTTTTTTTTACAAGTAAATTCTTATAAGAAAACTTACCCCAATAAAAAAAGGACAAAAATAAGGGTCCATGCTAACCATCCTCTTTCATGAACATCTTCAGTAGACACATGTTTTTTACAGTTAGAGCAATATTTTTGACCCGCATGATCATCAGTTTCGTTATTTATTGTTGCAGGCCCTGTAAGTTGCGGCTGCATATAATACGGTTGCATATATTGCGGCTGCATATATTGCGGTTGCATATCCTGAGGTTGCATATTTATTTGGTTTACATATAACTCTTTTACATAAATGTTCTGTGGTAGCCTATACTGCTGTTGATCAAACTGCCGACACTCAAA
>QPEY01002073.1:82798-112798 GCA_014706445.1 Hydra viridissima | reverse complement strand
TACATACATACATACATACATACATACATACATACATACATACATACATACATACATACATACATACATACATACATACATACATACATACATACATACATACATACNACACACATACACACATACACACATACACACATACATACGTTCCAGTTTTTTTTACATCAAGTCATATCAAAATTTATCAAATTTTGCTTTTCAAATTCAATGCAGTTTGCTTTAAAATCCTCATGCAAAAACTCATTTTTTATTGGTAGAAATTTTAAGCCTGATTAATACAGAATTAAAAAAATTAGAAATGGTAATTCTTTAATAAACTGAACAAAAGATTTTGGTTGAGCTAAACATGAGTTTTATAAAGTCTTGCTTGTTTTTATGAATTGAAAGGTAAATGTTAATTGATACTAATTTCTTAACGTGCACACTCAAATCTCTTGACACGCACACTCGAATCAGCTTCAGCGAGGTTAACCTGCATAAATGTGCACTTTCGAGATGATTTGAGCGTCGCACAGTGTCGCAATTTACTCGTTTACGCGGCCAAAACTTCAAAATTCGGCTCCTTCATCTTTTAAAAATGGATTTGTCCATCCCATAGTGAATATCTGAGAGAAAAAAATCTGAAATTCAAAGCGAAAAATTGAAACGGGATGTGTGCGTAAGTGTAAAGATGTATAAATTTCAACATGAAGTGTTTGGCATTTTTTTAAAAAAAGCAACAGAAAGAATTTATTAGATGGCTATAGTTATTTACAACTACATTTAACAGTTGTATATAATATTCCTTTAGATTGCTTCTTGAACAATTTTGTTTAAAACATTAAAGAACAAAGTAATAATAGAAATATAAAAAGATAAAAAATTGTATACTGATAGTGATAACACAGGACTTTTCCATAAATTATAACTATTGGATTTCCGTAAAATATAATTGTGGAAGCTTCAGGGCACTAAAGAGAATTATGGAAGCTTTTCATGAAATTAAAGTTGGTGGTTTACTGTATTTTTGATAGCGGTTTAACCTGCATCTTTTTGAATCTGGATGTTTTGCTAACAAACGTAGGGCTATCCAAGAAGTGCTCTACCGCGTCCTCGCCGCGACATAAGAAAGCACTCTAGTTTGCCCGTTACTCCGTACTCTCACGAAGCATTAGCTGAAAGGAACCTGCTTTGAAACCAAGCGGGTCAAGCTCTTTTTTAAGTCGGCGGAAACGACTTCTACGGACAAGTTCAAGCACTTGAAATTGGCATAGATAACGAGAGACACCCACGTCTGCTTGTGCTTGGTGGTAAAACCGAGCATATTTTTACCAGCCTCCGGCATCATTGTCCTCTGATGTTTCTCCCCTATCCCTAGGCAGTCAATTTGGTGGGCTTCTAGAAGATCAGCTCTTGAGAACGCAGCAGACATCGACATTAAGAGTGCTTTAAGCCTTGATGTTTATTCATGTAATGACACATTCATCCTAGGTTCTTGATCCAAACATAATAAGCCTTTTCTGGATCAGCCTTATCCACTTTGAGTAAAAGGTCAATTGCAAAGCCTTCCTGCTTGCTGAGATGGATCGAGTATAACTCACTCTTCCAATCGAAGACATTGACCGAGAGCGCCAGGTTCAGACGCTCAAGTTTTGAGAGATAGCTGACCTTCACCGGGATATCAATATCCGTAAAGTCCAGCTCTCCCAGATAAGGGAATGCGGTAGTGGTAAAAGTCGGGAGTGACGAGAGCATCGGTGTTAAGCACGTCTACTACTGTTTATCGGTATTACTAACGCTAGTATATATTTTAGCTCTTGTTAAGATTCGGTAATAAACAATAGTCGATATTGTTCGGTATGAAAAAAAAGTTTTACCGCTTTGTTCTATTATATAATTTATTTCAAACTGAATATTTTCCGACACGTGGTGCTTTATCATTCAGGAAAGATTTTAAATAAAGAGAATTTAAGGTATTTCTAGTTGGCTGTCAACGTTGTTTGTGGAGAAAAAAATGTATTAGTCGAATTATTTCAAAGTCGTAACAACACTAGTTTATCTTGTAAACATAAATTATTTATTAAGATTAAGCCATGCTACAGTGGGTTAGGGGTGAGCAAAACCCCGTAAGACCATCTTCTATATTGGATTAATTAATTTCTTTTCTTTAACTGAAATCTAGAGACACCTAGCACTCTAAAACTGATTTAATTTTCTCCCTACTAAGATTTTGAAGCTCAGTATATCAGTTTTACCACGGAAATGTCAATATGTTAATTTTCAAATATTGGTCAAAATTAAAAAGTCATATGATAAAGAAAATTGAGGTGCTAAGCTTTTTATTATGATACTAATCATAAATTTTGGCTTAAAAAACTGAAGAAGACGCATAAAGATCGGTTTTAGGTTTGTTAATCTCCTGAATCTCGTTAAATGCTGGGAATTATCATAGCTTACCCAGAAACACTAAAGAATTCACTGTTTTTAAGAACTTGCCTTTATCGTATTACCTTCTGACTGCGAATAAAATTATTTACAATACCTACCCATTTTATATACTATTTAGAAATGCAACATATTATCAGCACCTTTATATAGATCCAATGAGTAAATTCTTGTAACCGTTGGAAGACCACATAAAGCTATTTTCATTTTAAATGCACCCGCTAATTGCTTTCAAGCATTTTGGAAGACGTCATTCATAGCATAAAAACTATTTTAAATTACACCTTGCAGGCAACTTAGTTTTAATGTAGGTTGTCTAAGTAACGTTTTTTTCTATAATGCTGTTTTTCTTAGGAAATTGTACTTAAAATGGGTAAATTGTGTTTTATTCAATTATGTAGAAAATAATAACTTCATAGACCCTAATAAGTATTTAATGTTTTACAAGAAAATGTGCTTAATTTGGGACAAAAATGGGTTAAGTTTAATGTACATCTTCACTTTTCTCTAGTGTTTTGTATCATGAGGAATAATATTATTACGGATCGCATTTTCCAAGTTTATGACATGGATCAGGTTGACCAGCTTACCATGAGTATCCAGTTAAATACCTCGTTCTTGGAGGACATTGGACCTGGGGAATAGGTTGTTAAGGTTTGGTTGAAGAAGTTTAATTGTCTCTGGACCAAATCTGGTTGGAAGAGGGAGAGATTTATTATAGACAATCGGTACTGGTTGTTGGAAGAGCTGGAAACAGAGGAGAAGATGGAAGTTAATGAAGGAGGTAAATCAAATATGATGTAGTTATAATTTGTATTTAAAATGACTAATATATATGCATAAGGCAAGTATTGTAAATATAGCACAGAGGAGGAGAAATTAAGAGAAATTTCTCCAACAAATTAGTTAAACTATTAATTAATATTTGACAAATATTTTAAGGTGATGCTGGTAAGAGTGAAGGAGGAGGGCGGAGAAGGTCGTTTGAGGAGGGAAAACCCTGCACCAATAAGAGGAGGGCAAAGGAGGAAAACGCAGAAAAAACTCAGCAACAGGTCTTTGTGACCTGCTACTACAAATTGAAGGAGGGAAGGAGCAGATCTGAAATTCTCATTACGATCTCTAAAGAAGGATATGATGGTTGCACTGGGCAGTCTGTTTACAATCGATGATACCTGAGGATGTTGAGCTAGCCAGCATAGCAGTAAAAGAGTTCTTTTTGCTCACCTGCCTGTTTCCCCTACAGATCGTGGTGGAGGAGTGTAACATTTTCAAGGAGTTCTAGCCTCTCCATTCAAGATTGGATGGATTCATAATCTACCACGAGCTGCAGTAGACCATGGTTGATGGAAAAGTTGCCATCATTCTTAGTGAATTGACTTTCGCAACTACTAGTTGCAGCATCCGCAGCATGAGCAGCTCCAACCTGAATGACCTGGAGAAGGTTAATAGAGTTGCGGCAGATCTTCCAGATATTAGATTTAAACATGGCCTGTCCACCTTTCATTTGTTTATAAGAAGCATGAGGAAGTGGACCTTAATAAGCTGCATCACTATGACCTGGAGGCTGCACGACTGTACACCAGCTTGTACAACTGGTTTCATATGTCCCAGTTGTGAGGCATTTGAAACCAGTTGTACAGGCTGGTGTACAAGCTGTTGTACAGTCTTCGTACAAAGAATACACCGTCTTGACAATCCCTGACCACCTGTGCAGTCTGAACCACTCCTCAAGACAAAATAAGCCCAAATTTCAATACCCGACCTCATTTACCTATATTTAAACATATAAAAATTCCCTTTTTTTATTATAAAACTGTCAAAACATCCCATGACCCTTCTGAAATAACCACATGTGCGGAAATGACCACTTCTAGAGACCAAGTATACGCAGATTTGAATTCCTCGACCTCAATTATCAATACTTAGTCATATAACATGCCCCATCTAATTGAAACGCCAACAGGACATAGCATAACCACCTCTAAATTGACCACCTGTGTAATCATGACCATTCCAAACTTGAAAATGACTCCGGAAATGAGTTCTTTGGCCCCAAAAACCCCTAAAAACATGTATCATATGTCTATATTCAAGCTATAAATAGTTTTGCCATTTTTGGACAACTCTGGGTTCCTTTGCGTGCGTAAGAATATCATTCATAGCGGTTTTTTTAATTCAACCATAATATCTGAGGATTGAACCAAATTAGCTGTATCACATAAACTTAACTCTTAGCTTATTGCATGTAGCACCACTTCATTAATGTTTCCTTTTTCTCATTATAGTAAGCAGTTGATGCTTTTAAAACAAAATTTTAAGTAATGTGTTATGGTATTCAGTTAAGGATGCGAAAACGTTTTACAAATCTGCCACCCCAAAAAAGTTTAGCCGCCCCATCTGCCACCTTTTCTTTATTAATAAAATTTTTTGTCAATTTTTTGCTTTAATTTTTGTGAAAAATGATATATAATCCCCATCTGAGTTTGTTTTTTTTTAACTTTGTGATTGTAATTTCCGTTTTACTTTGTTTGATTAATCGATTTTAGTTCATTTAAAAGATTAGATGAATTAAAATCGAGCAAAGAAAACGCTCTTTATATAACAACAGCTTGTGCTTTTATAACAGTATTACATACCACCTAGTTTTTGTGTTTACTCTCTTTAAGTTCTAGCTTTTTCATAGCGTCTAAAAGATAAATTGTCAAGCAATATTAAAATATTTGGTTATAAAAAAAATTTTTTTTTTAAATATTTTGACTAAATCGCCTTTTAGTCGACTTTGAAAATGTTATAGTCGATTTTAGTCGACTTTGAAAAATTCATTAATCGATTTAGTCGACAGTCGAATAATTTCAAAGTCGTAACAACACTAGTAAATAAACCATTTACTTTAAAATTGAACCGAAAAGCAAGTTTAGAGTTCGCAAAGGTTTTCAGATATTGGACGGTAGGATAGTTGGGATATTAATTTGGTCAGGTGAGTCAAAGTTTAACCTGAAAGGTTTATATGGTAAAGGAAATGTGAAAAGGTTGATAAATGAGATGGTAAAAGTTACATTTTGTAGATAGTAGATGTTCCAATAATACAATGATCGCAAAAACCGCATAAAAACTTACTGTGATGCAATGGCCTGCACAATCCATTGGCTGAAATCAATTTGAAAATTTATGGAAACAACTTTTTGAAATGCTATAGAATTGTATCAAAGTCTGACAGAAATGGTATAATAGAACAGTAGAGACAATTATTACGGTTGGATAAATCGAAGTTTAACCTGAAATATTCAGATGGTAAACAAAATGTTAAAATGACTTTTTTTCCAAGATGGTTTAAATAAAATCACTGTAATTCAATGACTTACGCAGTTTCCTAACCTAAATTCTCTTGAGAGTTTATGGAAACAATTTAGTGAAAAAGTTTGCATGGCAGGTTCAAAAAAGCTGCAGAATTGTATGTATGTATCAGGAAATTCAAACTGCCAAACCACAAATAAGAAAAGTTCAAATAATCGAGTCTATGCCTCATAAATGTACTAAGGTTATTATAAACAATAAATATGCGATCAGGTACTGATCTAATATGCCTATAATGTTATGGTTCTAAAAGTTCTTTTTTTTTTTTTGTAGTCAAAACTGATTATATATTTTTTCTTTCTGTAATTTCTTTTGTTATATTACTGTGTCAATATATGTCTTGCATAGAATAATTGCTTATGCTATATTTTATCTAAATCAATGTTTTTGCTTTTTTTAAATTTCAATATTCTTTAGTTTTAGTGGATATAAAATTGTCTATTTTTATTTTTAGTGTATATAAAATCTGTTGCTTTTTTTTAATATTTTCTCTTTCTGTTTCGAGATGTTAAAAGCCAACGGAATCAAACAATTCAATAGATTATTTTTACTCAATTACAACATTAAATCGAAAGGAATTTAAAGGATAGTCATACTTATGTTATTAAGGGCAATATGCAGCAGATTATTTACTTGAAATCAAAGCTGTCTCTTGCATAAAATTATGTAATTACCACTCAAATTCTCTCGTATTGACATCTATATACCATGAACATTTAAAAAAGTCGCAGAACTTTTACTTATTTGCTACTAATACTATTTACAAAAGCAATTTATTTAAAATTAAAAATATTTTAACAAAATCATTATTATTTTAAGCCAAAAACAATTACGAAATATTATGATGCATAAATAAGCTAATGGTGCATTAGTTAATAAAAAACGTGTTGCTAAAGGGCGCAAATAAAAATTTATTGCTGCGTGGCGTCAAAAATAATATTGTACCCACAAAAGTCTGTTAAAAATTCATCAGTAGGCATCTTCAACTCTTGTCTCACCGTATGAAGCATAAAACACAATTATTTTGACTTTCCTAAGCGCATATTGCATTTTGAGCAGTGATGAACAACATCTTTGCAACCATCAGCAAACAAAGGAATAAGGCAACACGGCCAAAATCTAAGACAGTAAATACCTTCAGTAAACAGGCTATTCGATCTATTTTAATAACACAAGAACTGTTAAAAAAATACTTAAATTTTTTTTATACCTTAATACACCTTGTAAAACCTGCTTCACGTTCTTGATCGTGTTAAGACACATGCAAACTTTTATTTTTTCAAGTTAATTTTTTTAAGAAAACTTACCCTAATAACAAAAGGATTGTAAAAACAGTCCATGCCATACATCCTCTTTCGTAAAGAACATAATTAGAAACATTTTTATTGCAGTTGTTACATCGCATTCCACCAGAATCATTTTCAGGTTGACTTATTATTATTGTTGCAGGCTGCGTAGTTTGTGGTTGCATATACTGCGGTTGCATATATTGCGGTTGCATATATTGCTGTGGCATGTACTGTGGTGGCATATGCTGCTGTTGAATAAATTGTGGTTGCTCAAGTCCTTGAGGTGTGAATGGCAACTGGCTCATTGGTATTGACTTCGGTTCGCTGGAACTTTCCATTTCCTTTCACCTGTTTTTTTTATAGAAACTTAGAAAATGAAACAGTTAGTATTAATTCATAAATGCATGTATGCATACATACACACACATACATACATACGTTGTTTTTTTTTTTACATTAAATCATGTCAAAACTTATCACCTGTTCCTAACAATCGCACTGGTTTACTAACACTGCTTTTTAAAATTAAGATAGTTTCGTTTTAAAATCATCAAAAAGTTTTTGCTTTGAAAACCTTTTACAAAGGCTCGTTTTTTAATTGGGGGAACTTTTAATCCCTATTGAATGAGCTAGTATAGAAATAGTAATTCTTTAATAAACTGAATGAAAGTTTTAAGCTAAAAAGAAGTTTTTCTAAAATCTTTTATGTTTTCTTGAAATTAAAGGGAAATGTTAATGGATCTTAATCCCTTAAGGCACACACTCGAGTTATATCTCGAGTTAGCTCGAGCTAGGTTAATCTGCAGAATTGCGCACTCTCGTATTAATTTGAACGTCGACACTTTTTGTATAACTATAATAACCACAATCGAATCAACTCAAGTAAAAAAAAAAAAAAAGAGAAAAATCTGAGGGCTATTCACAATTATATAAAAGATAAAGTAAAACATTCATTGAAAAAAAAAAGATTTTTTTGACCTCTCTTTTGGAAAAAAATTGATCGTTAAGGGGGATATCACTTAGTAATGAAAAAAAAACTTCATATAAAATTCCGCAAACCTTTCGTAAAAAACCTCTTTTTTCTTTTGCAGAAACCGCTATTTTAGGTTAATTCAGTTTTCTTTTCCTTTGAGTTTACCATTCTTTTTCAATTCGCCACTTTCTTATGCCAAAATGTCTTTTTTTTAAAAAAATGCCAAAATGTCTTTTTTTATAAAGTTTTAGTATTTTAATCAGTTATTAATAGGGTGGCAAGACTCATCGACCTCAAGAGCCATATTAAAATCTCGCTTGAGCTGAAGAACTGCATTAAAAAAATGCAATAAGAAAATTTTTGTTAAATGATAAAGAAGACATTTTTGATTTGAAAAAAGTCACTGCTATTTACTGAGACTCACTTTTCCTAAAAGTTGTAAAAATTTAGGGTCTAATGTTTTTATAATTATTCACTTTACCTCAAAATTTCCTAATTAAAATGGAACTTCAAACTTTGCTAGTCTGCAATGAAAACTGGTTAAAGGGTTTATCAAACTTAACTGAGATTTAAATTCTTTCTTTATCTTTAGTTTACGCTGGAGCAGTAAGTTTGATAGGTAGGGGGGTATGACCCTTGGACCTTACCAAAATCTCTAATTTGTTTTGATTATATATAAACTTATGGGTGCTTAAAACAAAAACTTTGTTTAAATTTTAAAGTGCCTTCTACTAATTCCTATCAAGTGGGACCTTATTGATCCCCAACTTTTAAAGTTCTTTGATGTCTAAAGGTGATAGATGTAAATTCTGAATTTTTACTGTTTTGTCTTAGAGCTGACTTGTCCTCAACAAAAATTATCAATTTTCCACTTTAAATTTACACAGAGAAAGTAATATATAATAACGGCTATTAAAAAACTTTCTTAATCTCCAGTGCACACGGTATACACTTACAAACAGCACTTCAGTAAACTCCTAATAATTCGAACCCCGTATAGCTTGAATTTCCAGTAACTCCAAGCATTTTCGAATTTCTGTTGAGTCCTCGTTAATACATTCTCATAAAAATCACTCAATAACTCAAACACTCACTTAGTCAAACCATTTTATCACTACCGAAATCCTTTTTTTAAGAAAATTAGCTAAGACAAAAAATGTTTATTTTAATGGGAGATTTTAACTTTGACTTTTTTCTCAATTACAATACATCCAATGAGGTTTCACATTTTTTAGAATTAATGGTTTCAAATTTCTCTTTTTCCTTTTATTATACAACCGACACGCATAACCACTCAACCACTCATTCTGAGACATTAATTGATAATATTTTTTAAGTTTTTAATGTTCTGATATAAAATCAGGCATTCTTACCGCTTCAAAATCTGATCGTCTTGCTCAGCTTATAATAATGCCGCATTCCCAAATGCACACTTCATCTGAAAGTTTTGTTAGGGGCTTAAAAATCTTAAAAAAGCTGAATTTATCCAAACCATTTTGAATGTTGAATGTATGAATGGCTGTAAAAGAAAAAAATGATGCTCATGATTCCATTAAAAAAGTTGATCAAATTTTTTCAGTTTTTATTTGAAATAACATGCTCCTTCAAAAAAATTAACGAAAAATCAAATAACTAGTAACATAACAAACCTTGGTTAACAAAAAGCATTCACAAATCAATAACAATGAAAGATAAAATTTACAAAAATTTTTTTAAATCAAAAAAAAACTGTAAAAATGAAAAACTTACTTTTAACAAAGTTTATATATTGTAATATCGCAACAGTATAAGCATTCTTCTGAATTTCAGCAAAAAACAAATGTTACGCAAATTTTTTTAATCCTACATCAATAATATAAAAAACACTTGGAAAAGTAAAAGTTACTCCCCAAGAAGCTACGATAGCTTCAAAATTATCCAACTGAATTCCAAGTTCTCGATTCAACTTTCAAAATTATCTGACCAATCCTAATAGCAACTCTTTATATATACAACCAATAGCGAAAGAGGAAATCCTCGGCTATATAATTTCCACTATCATAGATGGTAAGAGCGTTTGACTGAACAGCTTTTTAACAAAACTTCTTAAATCGGTGTCTTTTCTCTTTTCTAAACTAATTTAAGTCATTGCGTTTTCTTTAGAGAATTACTATTTGCAATGACATGTGTTACATGTTGTTACATCCTTATTAACACGAGATTAGATGTTGATTGGATATTATTGATCCCCGTAGCTCATATCTGCCAATAACTTTAATTATGGAGGAAAAATTAAAACAAAATTATAGTGAAAGTTATCAATTTAGTTTTAATTTTTTGCGTATATAATTTAATTAAATAATTCAAGCGAATTGAAAAACCAAGTATTGCAACAATATACATAACATTGCCTATTATCGCAGCAAATAGAAAACTGAACACAAAATCAATTCAAAGAAAAGAACGCTGTTTCAAAGGAAATTTGTACCACTGTAGACTCATTTGGAGGTGATGGCAAGATGCCTAAACATTTTGTTGCGGACCTAAAGAAAGAGCAGCTGGTGCTTTACAAACATTCCTTTGAGTACATTTTGCTGTTTCAGTGATGATAAATATTGTACTTTAATTTTTAATCTTGTCCTGGAATTTTTTTTTGTGAAAAAAGTTAAATTTGTTAAGGGACAAGAGTACCACATTTTCTACTATTAAAGTCGCGATTTGGAAGCGCCCTGAACCCTTGAAGCACCCTTTTTAACGTACGTTTTCTTTATCATTGTAACAATATACAGTTCCTTGTTACCAAATAGTTACTAATTCAGTCTTATACACTGTATTTTAGTTTTACAGCATTCTTTTCAGTTTATATGTAGAAGGATTTTTTTAATGTTTTAATATACAGTAGCGTGCAAAATAAATGAAATTTTTGAAAAATAAATGAAATTTTTAACAACTGTTCCTATAATGTGATTACGTAGATAATTTATAATTTACTCAAAAAAAAAAAGGAAGCTTGTAACGTAAGGAGGAAATTCAAACTTTATTGAAAACATAATAGTAAAAATGTTTATTAACAAATGAAAAAATTCAAAAAAGAGATATGCGTGAAGAAATCTATGGTGCACATTTTCAAAGAAAAACATGATACTTTAACGGACATATTGATAAGTTAGAGATGTTAAAAAATTTTTTGTCTAAGAATAAGAAAGTTCAAATAAACTTTAACTTGTTTATGGCATTACTTGATGTCAAAATCTTAAATACATTAACTGAAACAAAATCTAACCAAGCTTGTCCGATATGTGGAGCTTCTCCTAACGATTTTATTAAAGAATTCAAAATCACAGAAACATTCAAGCCCAAACCTTATACATTACAGTATGGCATTAGTACATCAAATGCTTAAATACGATTTTTTTTAATGCATCGTTCTTATATCATATTAATATAATTTGTGTAAATGGCAAGTTCGTGGTACTAATAACAAAAAAATTTTGTTATGTAGAAAAAAGGAAATACAAAAAAGGTTTTTTGAAAATTTACACCTTCACGTGGATAAACCAAAAGTGGGAGGTTATGAAAGAACCGATGACGACACGACGAGCATTTCTTGATGTAAAATTTGCCAATATAACATATGCTGACAGAGACTTAATAAAAAACTGTAAAACTATCCTGTTATCCAGGTCTTTCCAATATCAAATTAATTTAGATAAATTTGAAAAATATTGTTTTGAAACGGCGAAACAATTTTATCTAAATATCCCTTGTATCCGATGCCTGCAACTGTACACAACGTTTTACAAGAGTACATGGCAAACAAATTTTAGAAAATGAAAAAAAAAGGTTCTGAAGCCAACTATAAAATTTATGAACATGATCCTATAAATTTTGAAATTTCAAGTGCGCTTTTCAAAAAATGCTTTTGGTCTGGTTTTGCCTAACATCGTCAGTGTGACTGAAAATAATGTATGTAGAGCAAAATAATATAAAGCCAGCTTTTGTGCGAACCAAATGGAGCGGCTTTTTCTAAATGACTTAGCGACATTTAGTTATTAAAACTAACTCTAGAAAAAAATCCAAATCAGCAATCAACTTCCCTAACACTTAATAGAAGATAAGCTAATTGATAAACATGGTATGTTAATTTTTATAATTTAAACCTAGATATGAGAACAAATCTTTATGGAAAATTACGATTTTGTCCATCTGCCAGGCAATAACGGAATCTTGCATAATACTCGTTCCTTATCTTGTTCCAAAATTTAAAACAACTTTTGATGCTATTTTCTTAGTCCTCACTATTGATAATATAATCTCCTTAAATTTCATTGAGAATTTATAAAAATTATTATTTGGCTTAGTTCTCTCAGCCTTTTTGTTTTGATGATTCGTTGAGCAACATTTCATAAACATAAATATAGTAAAATGATGTTTTCTCTTAATCACTTTCATTTTTTAATTTAAAAAAATATAATTATTTTACTAATATTATGAATAGCACTGGTCTTTGGTATAAAGTATTCTTATAGACTTATGCTAATCATTCATTGAGGTTATATCTTCACTTTATGAAGTCTCTTTAGCAATCTTTTATGATTGACTTCTGAAATGTTTTTTTATTAAGATCCACCAGTAATATACTATTTTGTTTGAGTTTCATCAGTCTTGGAAGAGTTCTTCTGTTACTCAATTATTATCATGAAAGCGCTCACCTTGCATTATTTTTTTCAATTTCTGAAAACTCATTTAAGTGACGTAGTTAGCAAAACTTGATGGTCTTTCAACATCCAAGTGCTTGCATGCCCCAAAACAATTCTTCTGCAATATCTGAAGAATCTCTAAGAAGTTTCAAATTCTTAGAGATTCTGTAGATATACCCTCATATTATTAATTATTGTAAAGAACTGGAAATACCTTTTATGTGTTTTGTTTTTTTTGTTGTCCATTGAACATTTTTTCATCTTGTTTCTAAGGCTTTGAAAGGTTAAAGGTGTAGACTCTGAAAGGTTTAACATCTATGCTTGAAAGATTTTACACTTAGAGCAAATGCTTTAGCAAATTGCTTTATTAAATAATGTTTTACATGCAGTAGGGGGAGTGCATACCATAATTTCCTTTAGACGATGATCACAATGCTTCATTCCAGGTCTCTAAGAACTTCTTTAAAGAAGACCATCTTTTCAACAATATTGACAGTGTGTCTTTGAAACGGATACTTCTATATTTCCCTTTATCTTTTACACATTATTGGCATTTATACATGTAGCCACATTACATTCACTAACCTTTAGTCAAGCAATAATTTACATTCATGAGTGACAAAAAATTAATTTTTGGTGAAATCAATAAAAATAGGCATGTTGAAAGCAAAAACACATGGTTTGATTGAGAAATTCTGAGAAAAGTTTGATTCTGAACTCAAAAATTACTCTTAAACTTCTCTAAATTTCTTGGTTTGTTTTGCTTACCGTTTAGTAAAATATGATTTTAAAAGGTATGAGAAAATAATTTGATTTCAAATTCTTGAAAAGTCATCAAAAAACGATATGGTTCATTTTTAGATATATGATGATCAAGTCTTAAAATTTTTCTAATTATTTGTTCAATCCTAAATGAAACTTTTTTTTTAGCAAAATCACTAAATATTACACTTGTCTATTGATTTAGTTAACTTGCTCCCCTTATGCTTTGACTATGATGGATTAATTTGTAAGATTGCCTATTTTGTAAAAAAAATTCTTCTAAGTTATATAATGGTGTAATTTGAGTGATAAGAGAAATACAGTTGACACACTCCCATGGATTAAAGTATATATCTTCAAAAATCATTTACATTGTTAACTTTGTTTCACTGGGCAACAAAAAATATGTATTAGCTCTAGTTTCTGATATTATTTCTAATATTAGCTCTAGTTCCTGAGATAAACAATACTTATAAATTTATATTGCTCTGTTTATTTGCAACTGAGCAATATAACAAATGTTTTACATATTCTAATAATATTTAAAGTACATTTGTTTTTTTTGTTTTTTTTCATAACAAATATATATTAACAGTTTTAAACAAACAAATCACAATCATCAAGCTAATAGGTATAAAGATGATTATGGGGTATCATCACAAAATCATGATCATTTCGCTTTCCTTTTGTATGCAAGTTCTGGAGCATCCCTAAACACAAACCAACAATAATCTGCAAGCATAACTTCATTTCAACAATCCTGATTTCTTTGTTCCATTACAGAAATATCATGGTGGAACTTTTCCCCATGTTTATCACTAACAGCTCCTCAACTAGGGGGGAAAGAAGTCTAGGTGTGAGTGGAGGAATCTTGAGGGACATATTACATCCAGGTTGATGGTATTTTTGCAGAAGTACTAAGTACTTTTATTGCCTAAAAATCCACAAATCACTCTTTGAGAGCTTCTCATGTTTCCTTTCAAATTTTATCAAATGCAGGATTCTTCTTAAGTTGACATATTTGTGGCGCAACAAAAAGAACCTCTCTAACTTTTGCATCACTTATGTTTGAAAATTTCTTTCTTAAATATCTAAAAACCTGGCCTTCTTTATTCATACCTTTGAGAAAATTAAACCAAACTAAATATATAAGGGTGGAAGAAGAACATCTTTTGGATCCACAAGTAGTTCAGTAGTAACATTTTTTTTATTTGATGATGATGATTTCCTTGATTTCTTGCAGGCCAGTATTCTTTTATGTAATGTGAACTTCTGTCTCTACTGTCCATCATATACAAAAAGCCACAGTCTTTAGTATTCCTTAATTGCATTCCTAAAAGTATAACAGTGACTTTTAAATCACCACAAATTTATATGTGTTCATGGTAATTGATTGAGTTGAGGAGAGCTTTCATGTTTGTATAAGTCTTTTTCATGTGAACTGCATGGCCAATAGGAACAGAAGGAAGTAGTTTCCATTTTGCAGTAATACAGTTTTCAAGCTTAGTTTAGATGAGTCTATGAATAATCTCCATTCTGTTAGATCATAGTTCAAATGCAACAATATATTAATCCAAAAACAATTCAAATAACAAGATTACTTTTCCTTTCAAAAAAAAAAGAAAGCAGATTCTGCTGCTGTTTTCAGTAATGTGAAACTTTGACATCAAGTTGGAGAAAGTTCTTTTGCTTTAGTCTTGACCCTAGACGTTCTGTCTTTTTCTGTGACAAGTCTAGATCTTGAACAAGATTACTTAAGTCTACTTGACGCAATCTGTGCGGTGCATCATCTGTTAACACAAAATCAGGATCATTTTGATGTGGAAAGCTTGTTTTCCTCTTTTTTTATATTTCTTTTTCATTTCTGTTTCAATTTTTACTTGTAAATCATAACCTTGTGGTGAAGTAGGAACTTGTTAATTACCCAAATATAGAATAGGTTGAATGGCAGATGGCAATTTGGATATTTGACTGTTCCTATTTTCTTCATTTACAAACTCACCTTAATGGGTCAAGCAGAAATATCAGTCATCTGTATGGTTTTTAGGCTCCCTCAATACTATAGGAGCAACAAAATCCCATTTGTTTTTTTTTTTTTAACCATTCTCATCGTAAAATTTTTTCTAAAAAGTCACCTTTGCTAAATATATGTCTGTGTGTGTAATTTTTTTATTTTAAATATTTTTATTTACTATTTCATATAGTTTATTTCCGAATTCTTTAGAGTATAATGAGCATTAATGGTTCTGCTCTTGTAGCGATGAAAGGAAAAAACTGTGTTGCAATTGCTGCAGATAGAAGATATGGAGTGGAATTTCAAACAATATCTTGTGATTTTGAAAAAATATTTAAAATGGGTGAAAAGTTGTTTCTAGGCTTATCAGGATTAGCAACAGATATACAAACTGTGTATGTAGTTTTTTTTTTACTATTTAGTGAATTCAACTTTATATTTGATAAATAAACATTTAAATAATTTTTCTTTAATTTCTAAAAAAGCAGAATCATTTATGCTCACTGAAGCTCACAGAACATCAAAATAAAATAAATAAAACTATACATGTCACAGATAAAATTGATTTTAATATAAAATACATTTTGCCATAATGTTTAATTAAGCACGGATATTTNTAAGAAACGCCACCAATATACTGCTGCCTTTAAAGCAGAAGCAATTAACGCCTATGGTTATGAGGCAAATCAAGAAACTATAGCAGAGTCGTTTGGTGTAACACAAAGTCAGATTTCGCGATGGCTTAAAAAAAAAGAAACTATTATTAAAGATGCCGAATCATCCTATCGCAGATTGTTTCTGAAGGGAAGACGTTCCACAAAATATCTTGAACTGTACGAAGCTATTTACAATGAATTTTTACAAGCCAGATCGAAAGGTCATATTGTAAACTTTTCCTGGCTTTGGAGTAAAGCTAGAAATATACAATTAAACATTGATCCAAACGTGGAAATAAAACTTCATGTTATAGTTCGATTTTTACAAAAAAAAGAGTTAAAAATGAGATCGAAACAAAGAAACAAAAGGAAACATAAGAAAGAAATGGAACCATTATTACAGAAATGGCATGCCACATTCAGAGAAAAGTGTATCAGAACAGGTTCTAAAGATCCAAGTTACGACAAAAAATGGGGACGGTACCAACCTGGACAAAGGCTCAATGTTGACCAGAGCCCANTTTTAACCATTCTCATCGTAAAATTTTTTCTAAAAAGTCACCTTTGCTAAATATATGTCTGTGTGTGTAATTTTTTTATTTTAAATATTTTTATTTACTATTTCATATAGTTTATTTCCGAATTCTTTAGAGTATAATGAGCATTAATGGTTCTGCTCTTGTAGCGATGAAAGGAAAAAACTGTGTTGCAATTGCTGCAGATAGAAGATATGGAGTGGAATTTCAAACAATATCTTGTGATTTTGAAAAAATATTTAAAATGGGTGAAAAGTTGTTTCTAGGCTTATCAGGATTAGCAACAGATATACAAACTGTGTATGTAGTTTTTTTTTTACTATTTAGTGAATTCAACTTTATATTTGATAAATAAACATTTAAATAATTTTTCTTTAATTTCTAAAAAAGCAGAATCATTTATGCTCACTGAAGCTCACAGAACATCAAAATAAAATAAATAAAACTATACATGTCACAGATAAAATTGATTTTAATATAAAACACATTTTGCCATGATGTTTAATTAAGCACAGATATTTGAGGTACTCATATATCATATGACCATTATTATACTTTATGCAAACTAAATATATATGTAAATTAAATACATATACCTACAGTTAAAGGTTCTTTTAAGACATTCTACTCTTTTAAAATGATCTTGTTTTTCCAAGTATCTTACAAACAAATGAAACAAAGGTACTTTGTGCATCAACTTTGCTGACAAAGCAATAATTTTACCTTAAACAAATCAAAGCATAAAAGAATTGTGAAACTGTTTTGATATTTTTATTTTAGTTTGTTCAGTGACTATTTAGGCTTGTAGACTTGTAGCAATTACTATTTTAATTATTATATTATATTAGTTATTATTATAAGATGTAGTAATATATAGTTTAAAGTAGTAATGCGTATTTTAAACTTCTTATAGAAATACCTATAAAAGTAGTTATTTCTATCAGAGGTTCAAAATAAATATTGTTTTAAACAAACTATTGCCTCTATTTTCTCATTTTAAAGTATACAAGGTGTTACTTAGTAAAGGTATATACTTAGTAAGGAAAATACTAAGTAAAATCTAAGAGTTTTTTGTTTATTTTACTGTATTCACCAAAAACATTTTAAAAAAATATAGTAAAAAACAAAGATAGAAGTTTTTACCAAGCATTTAATAAAGTAGTTTAAAACACTCAAGAAGAAATGCTTTTGAATGCTATGTTTTTTGAAAGATTAAAAAGGTATATATCATAAAAGTTTTACAATTTGATAAAACTGAATTCTTTTTTTTTTTTTAAACTATTGAAATACACTTAGTTAATCCAAATATCAAGTAGATGATATAAAAGTTTTGCTCGTTCTGTAGTTTTTATTTTATATATTGTGCTCAAAATTTACTATGTGATTCAATGATCTTTAGGCTCCCTCCATACTATAGGAGCAGCAAAATCCCATTTTTTTCTTTTTTAACCTTTCTCATAGTAAAATGTTAAAATTCTCATAGTAAAATTCTACAAAGTCACCTTTGCTAAATATGCAAATGAATAGATCTTAATTTACAGATAGCTTAAATTGTATTAATGTTTATGATATCTAAAGCAATGTTTCATTTAGATCAAATATAGCAAAATTCCGCACAAATTTATACGAACTTCGTGAAAATAGAAAAGTATCTCCCAAGGCTTTCATGACCATTATGTCAAATATTTTGTATGGACGAAGGTACTAATTTACTTTGAGTTCATAAATAATATCTGCAAAAGGCATGAACCATTTTTTTTTTTAGATTTCTGTTCAATTAAAACAGATTATTTTCTTTGTAAAATGTTTAATTTTTTAAGGTTTGGTCCTTATTTTGTTGAGCCGCTAATTGCTGGACTTCATCCGAAAACTAACGAGCCTTACATAGCGTCATGTGACCTTATCGGTTGTCCGATGGAACCAGAAGATTTTGTTGTGGCAGGCACTTGCGGGGATCAACTTTATGGTACATATTTTTGCATCATCGTAATGTCAATTTACTTAAACATAAAATTTATTAAAAATGGCCTAATAATGCTTTAAGTTTTTCTATAGGAAATTTTAGTTAAAGTTGTTGCCATGGTTTGTGTAAATCAGTTTATTCATCATGCGATGCGTAGGGTTAATATGGATGTTAGACTTTGATGTTGAATCTTGCAGTAACTTAACAAGCAAATGATTTAACCATTACCTTTATGTATAGTGCGTACTATTTTTAAAGTAGTTTTTAAGCTAATAGAATGAAAAAGAGTCACTAGAGTTGCAGATTTGTGTTCATATAAAACTTTTTCTATAAATGTTTGCAGTTTCATTTTTTCGGATTCAGTTTGTAAAAGTGTGATATTTAGGTATGTGTGAATCTCTTTGGGAACCTGACCTAGATCCTGATTCCTTATTCGAGGTGATTTCGCAAGCTTTGCTTAATGCACAAGATCGTGATTGTCTCTCAGGCTGGGGAGCTGTCGTGCATATAATGTAAGTACACTATGTATGGCCGAGCATGTAACATTACAGAAAAATAATATCAAAGATGAATAAAATGTTAAACAAATGGAATGATAATGAATATAAAGAAAAAAACGAATTATATAAGCATAAGATAGAAAAACTAATTAGTAAAGATTACTTCTGCTAATAATAAACAAAAATGATGAACCTAGGAAATTTATAATATGATGACTGTTAGTAAACATGATTCAACTTTTTTTGTGTAAATGATTTGAAATAAACTTTATTAATTTTTTTTCTTTAGCGAAAAAGATAAAATTACCACAAAAACATTAAAAGCACGAATGGACTAGCTGTCGATGGAATATGAAGCTGGAAAGGAATTAACTACAATTCTCGATTGCACTTCTAATGGTGAAGCTCAAGTTAACAGGGAATACAAAATTAATTCGGATTAACGTTTAGATTTATCATTTAGATTTATCGTTGTTTAATGTATTAAATTTCTTCATTATTTACTTGTAATTGCGTTTTTGTTCGCGAAGATTGCAAGCGTTTAATATTTCTGAGAGGGAACTGTTTATGCCTGGTTTAAAAATAAAAACCACCTTCGGCAAAGAAATTTGCGGTGAACTTTGGGCGTGTAGACTAAAATGTTGTTTTCGTCCAAAAATTTCAAGCTAGCGCTTTATAAAACATAACAAATATGTTATCGCTCTAAGTGTCTCTCAGCACGTTATGCAGAAAATCATCGATGCCGAAAAATCACACTGAGGGACTATGCTACACCCGTTACTTCAGCATAGTTGAAGGCCGATTATTTTTAAAAATATCGAAATGGTCGCGCTAATATGAAAGTAATGAAGCTGACAAAAGTTTTGACTTTTTTTACTGGTATTTTTGGTGCGCTATGCGTAGCAGGTAAATATCGTTTCTTTCCATAAAAAAAGCAACAAATATTTCCAAAACTGTTTAAAAATACTTTTTATTAAAAAAGCACTGATTTGGAAGCACAATGCATCATTGTGTTTTAAAACTTACATTGTTTTTGGTGAGCTTTTTCTGTTTTCTTCAAGAAGTTCATTCGAAAACTCTTTTTGGCAATAGCAGGAGTATAAGTTGTAAATGCCCCCCTATAGCATACTACCTTACGCTTTCTCAGCGTTAACCCGTGAGTGAATAGACCCTTGATATTAAATTTTCGTTATTACATATTTCATTATTTTCTAGCTAACCATTCTGAGATGAATAATATAGTACGTTACAAACATCATCATCGTCACCAAAGCACAGACAAAGGTTTCATTCACAATCGACAGAGTCATCACCACCACCACCGTCACCGCCATCACAAACTTCAGCAAGCACAACGAAGAGACAGTCTGGGATTTCTCAAAACCTTCACCGAAGAAAACCTTCACTACAACAAGTTGTTTAAAGAAAAACTTGAAGCACACCGCCATCTCAAAGAGAAAAACTTTATTGGTAGCACTAGAGCAGAAGTTGAAAAACGGGGACCAATTTTGTGGGAAAGATATGATGCGGCTGACGATGATGACAACGTTTATGATGAAGATGAAATGGCTGAAATAAAAGAAAAAGAGAGAAAATTTATTTCCCCTGAAATCCGTGTCCACCACATTAAGGATTTCGAAGATGATGAACGAAATTTCGATGATGGAATAAGAAGTAACGACAAACGGAAATTAAAGCAAAAATCACCACAAAAAGTCCGTTCTAAAATTGGTAATGAAATATCCAACGATGATGTTGAAACTTCGACATCTGGAGAAGAAACCGTAAAACTAGAGTCCCGAAAAATAACACCCCTTAAAAAGAAATCTGTACCACAGCATAAAACTCAACTGGGGGTCCGCAAACATTCAATGAGCACTCATTCAAATTCTCCAATGAAAAATCTTGCACACATTCCTATACTTCCAATAATTCCTATACCTCTTTTGTACAGCAGTGGTGACCAAGAAACATCTGCTACATCTGGTGCTGAAGAAATAAAATCAAATAGTGAAGTAAGTGATTTAGGAACAGGGGAATCAGGTAACGAATATCATTTAAAAGAAAAAAAAAAGAAAGTCAAGTCAGCGGAGATTGGGTCGATAAATTACTGGCAGGTAATTGTTTACACTGCTAACAGCTAAGTTATTAATTTTTAAGAATAATTTTGTTTAAGTGTCGAGGGTCCCAAGTCTCCAACAGATTTCAATTTATTTTTAGATATTTTAAAAATTTAAAATTAAATTTTGAAAAACATTTTTTCTGTTTTAAAAAGCTGATCAAGAGAGCAATGGCTTCGATGAAGACGATGACTTTGATGAAGAAGCAGAAGAAAATAAAAAGCTAGGGAAAAACTCAACAACATCTAATGTTCAACAAAATCCTTCGTATCAAGAACCAATCAATGTGTTACCACTGCAGCAGCAGCTTGTAAATCAACAAATACCAAACCTTCAAATACAGCAGCCATATCTTCAGCAATCTGCGACGCAAAGCAATTCACAATACCAACAAGTTTCACAGTTTAACGGAGAAAATCGTTTTAGTAATAGAAACGATAACATCGGTAAAAGCATTTCAGGGACGACTAGCCGATTAGCTGGAGATGATCAGAGTAGCTTAAGTAGGTTCAACAACAATAAAAACAACATTTCTTTTGAAAGTAGCAAGAATGATCTAAACGGTTATTTGGCAAGCAACCAAATTGCACCTTCTTACACACTGAGTGGTCCTCACTTAGAGCAATCTTTTGTTTCTCCACCACTTTTATCTAGCAATATTGTTCCTCCTCAAATGACAGGTAACATTGTTTCACCTCAACTGCCAAGCAATATTGCATTGCCTCAATTACCCAACAATGTTGGAGTGGCTCAATTGCCCAACAATATTGCATCTTCTCAAATGTCTGGTGAAATCGCGTCTCCTCAAATGTCTAACAACAATATGGTGCCTCAATTGCCCAAAGAAAGCCTTTCTAATACTTTTGTCAACAATCAACCAAATTCAAATCAAGAAACTTCACTTAATCAATTAAATTCTCAACAGTATTTGTATACACCAAGCAATACAGTTCAGCAACCATATAAAGAAGCCAGCGGAGTATCTGCTAGCCCATTACCTGCCACCGGTGCTGTTCAGCTTAATACCAATTCTCCACAAACCTTTCAGCAAAAAGATGAAGGAATCGCAGATAAATCTACTTTTGTTCAATCTAACATCCCTATTATGGGCAACCAACCAAGTAGTTATTCAATAGGTCTAGGAGAAACAAAAACGGTACCTGATAACAATGTGTGGCAGTCTTACAATATGATGCCGTTTGGCAATTCATCTACAATTGAAAATGTTTATATCATACCTCAAGGTAATACTATCAACAATGATGCAACTAGCCAAAACTCATTGCAAAGTTATTCAAACAATAGAGTTGCGAGTTCAGTTGGCATAAATAACAATTATGGAGGGCTAAACGGGTATTCACCTACAATTAACTCTCCTGACCAAAACTTATGTGCTTCAAGTTGTCCATCTCATTGCGCACCAAGTTGCGATCAGGTGTGCTGCACTAAAAGTACAGTAGCTGCAGATCAAAAATCTCTTTCATCTTCGATAAAGTATCCATCACCAAAGCCTCTGTTTTCACCGGAACAACATATTGGTCGTTCGCTGCCTATTGGAGCAACTTCTGTTTTGCCCAGTAACGATGTCGCTATTTCCGATGCTAAGTCTTTAAATAGCAAACAAGGCGAAATAAAAGATTGGTTTAAAAATCCGCAAAATGAAAATTTAATGTTTATGAATACCGCTCAAAATCAGCCTTACTCGTCATTTTCACCTTCAGTAAGTCGTGTGGATAAACAGATACCTCAGTTCATCAACAATATTCCACAAGTTTCGACAGCGTCAACCTTTAGTGGCAACATTAACAATGAATACGAGAGAAACCATGCTCTTCAAAATAGTGAAGTAAATCAGCAAATCTCGTTAACTCCTTATAACAGCCAGTATCAAGCCGAACAGGCAAGTATGATGAATCAGCAGTTTTCTAATAGCATAACATTAAGCCAGCCAACAAGTTTGGAATCTTTTTTTCCTGCACAAGTTGAAAAAAAAACAACCTTCTCACTTCAACCAATGAAACAATTCTTTTTAAAAGTTCCATCTTTGTCAGTTGTCCACTTAAGAAAAGAAACTGTAAATACCAATACTAACTCCGTAAAATACCCCAACCCTGCCTGTTTTAAAGGTTGCAAAACAAACTGCCTACCCCATTGTTCAAATTACTGTTGCGGAGTCTCCTCGAAAAGAGACCGTATTGCGTCAACAAAGCGAGGCAAAGTCGAAACTCACTTAAGGAATTCAACAAAGAAAAACTAAAGAAAGCCAAAGTTAGCGCAGGTGTTGCAATGACAATTTTTAAATGTCTACGCAAGCAAAACACACGAAAACCGAAGTTTTTTAGCACTAGCTTTTTTTATAGGTGACCACAGGAATAAGAAAGGAATCAACTGAGACGAACCGGTTGATGCAACTCAAACCGGTTTATTAAATAGAGAAAAAGTTAAACTTATTCAGCAACTAGTGTAAGATAAATACAATGCAACTTTTTTTTCTTCCTCTAAAAAAAAAAAAAACGCTGAGGCTAAACCTATAACGATATTGTACTCTTTAATAGACAGTGTTTAGACCTTGGAGTAAAAACCCAAATCTTTACGCTACGCATTGACTTACAAACTAAAATATTGTTAATTTTGAATTTTTATTTTAACATAAAAATGTATTTAAGATTTTTTTAAAAACTTTTTTTGTTTTCAGTTCTTCACATTTATTGCACACCTAAAATTTGTGCAGTCTTATCATCTTTAATTATGTAATTGTTTTGAATAAATTAGATGTTTTGCTCACGTGCATTAACATAGAAAAAAACTGCTGCATTAACTGTAATCCCTTAATACACAAGATTTATATAGTGCAGTTGCAGTGCAGGTGCAGTTCTCGGGACTGTGTCCTGGAATGACCATCAGGGTTCTCCCCTCTCCTAATTTTTCCTTAAAAAATATACCCCTATACATTAGGTAGACAGGGGTAAGATCTGAAAAAGTTTTTTTCCTATTTCAAAAAATCCCCAAAAGATTAAAGAAAAATCATCCTTGTAATTCAAATAAGATAAGTACTTTATTTAGTTTTATTAAAATTTAACAAAATTATATTTTAGCTTCTCATGAAGTACTTCAACGCACTCTCATAGTTCCTAAGCTTTTTCTGCAAATGGAAAAATGTATCCTACTTGAAGAAGTACTTTCCATGACACAGTTAATGCATAGCTTAAAAAAGTTATGAATGTATAGCTTAAGAATAGAATCGAAGTTTTCATAGTCTATTATTTTTTCTAATAGAAATGTTTGCTGCTAATATCAAACAAAAGGTCAAATTTAATCAAACAAAACTTTTCAAACAGTTAATTATTGCAAATTTATCTCTCAGCTAAAAATACATCCTTTTCCTGGAAGTCCTACAGAGAAATTATTTTGTAAGCTCTCACGGCGTGTGCTTTTAACCAATTTTAAAATACCAGCCAAATATATTAAAACGAGTTATGAAATTTGTTACAGCTTCTATCATTAAGCTGAGTTTAAGTGGAGAAGAGGGGGGACTGGAAATTCATTCCTTAAATATCTCCTTGTTCTTTTCTAAATAAATCTAAGGTTTATTACCCTGTACTCCATCAAAATTCCTATAACGTTTACGGAGTTTTTAGCTACCAACAAAATCCTAATCATTTAGTTGCAACAATCCAGAATACGAGCTCATTTATCGCAGACTGTAAAAGCACAGTCTTGTCTCCAGTATAAAACATTTAATGGGATAAAGGTCCTAATTTGTATGTAAACATCTTTTTCGAAAGAAAACAAGAATTTAAATAACTTGGGATGCATTTGACGGAAAACTTTGTATTCTTAAAACAAGTAACAATAAATATTACGGAGTTTGATCAAAGGTTCAATTTTGCTTCAGGGTCTTTGAGAGAAATAAGGTAGTCTTGGCTGATTGAGGCCATTTACAGGGTAATTTTTAGATTTTCTTCTATATTTTTTTCATAACTTTTACAATAAATGTCTTGTAATGGTCTGTCGTTAAAATTTTTTTCAAAGGTTTATTTTTATTTTACACTCCATTAAAAAAATAGAACGAAACAATTTCATGTTGAAGATTAATTAAAGGAAGAAAAGAAACTTACAGAAAGAAAATTCTTATTGAAGAAAACTCTTGTTGAAGAATAAAATAAAGCAACAAAAAGTTCTCAACTAATATAGTTTATTGATTTTAATCTTTTTCAAAAAAGTTTAAATTGCCTGATACATTCCTACTTCTGACAATCGAGCAAAAAGAGAAGAGACAGCTGGTTTGCACTACTTGGAAACGGCATTTCCACAGATAATGAAGGAAATTGGAATATCTGTGGGGACATTTTAATAAGCTAAAAACAATCTAAAATTACAATAACATGTCCAACGTGTTTTAGGATCAGGGAGGAAGCCTTCGATTATCATACCCAGGCTAACCAGTGCCATCTAAAGCCGGATTAATAGAAACATCTTTTGGTCATTGAGAAGGATAGCGAAAGATAGCGAATTCCAAAAAGCTCCGTCATATGTTCAAGAAAAAAATTTCTTAGCATCCTGTTTTTCAGGTTTTCAGGTCAATTGGCCTTTGGAGCATCCTGTTTTTCAGGTTTTCAGGTCAATTGGTCTTTGGAAAATGTCAGTTGTGCTCAAAGTTCCGGCCCAGGATTGATGCTCTAATGCAGCTGATGGTGGCTACATGGATTAAATATTGTAAAAACAATTTTATCTTTAATTTTTTTCTTAAAAAAAACTCATTTGGTGGACAACTTTGAATATAAATAAAAAGTTCCGAAAAATAAAAAAAAAAATCATATATTGCAGCGCAATCGGTAAATCATTCAATAATTTTATTTAAATAATCCAAATGTAAAAGATCGAACTGTTCATTGAGAATTATTTCTTTACAATGGGTTGCGGACCAAGATGTAAAGTGCAAGATTTTTACCTGAACAGTTCGAAAAGTCCTTCACAACACCTGAAATTATTTTTTAAGGAAAATATTTTTGCACCCACATTTACAACGCTGTAAGGTGTAAAGCTTTATTATTATTTAGAAACCATTTTGAATCACTTTTAAAAACATTTTTTAAATTGAAAAACTCTGAAGGGTGATTTACTTTTCAAATCATGTGACTCTAAAACCTCTTTGTGGCGCGTCAACAATAAACTCTGATTCAACCTTCATTTTTTGTTGATTTTTTTTTTCTTTCATTTTTTTAACAACTTTTTTCGCTTCAATTCTTTTTGCCTACCATCGAACTTGCTCCAATCTAAATCTTACAAGCAGGCAGCATTCAAAGCATCTTGTTTTTTTTTTTCATTCAAAGCATCTTGTATTCATGAATCAAGTGTATTCAATCCCAGTTTAATTGTAAAATTTTTCATCGATTATGATAATGAAGTACCCGAATTGTTTTAACGCCCTAAAATTATTCCATAATTACTGCGAGCAATAAGTTTGAAGCAGGGAAATAAAGTTGGAGACGTTGCTTTAATTATTGTACTACATAAACTATTCAAATATATGACAACTTGCCCCATTTATATTTATAAAATGTCCAGATTTTAACCCGATCGAGAATATTTGGTCATATATGGATGCCAAAAAGATACCAATCAAGATAACATATGCGGAGCATCTTAAAGAAGAGTTAGAGGGAATTTCGAAATTTCGAAAGAACTCTATATAAAGTTAATCGAATCGATGTCAAAACGTGTTTGAGCCTGTTATGTTGCAAAATATTGATTTAGAATTCGTCTTTTAAATATGTAATTTTTTTTTTAGTACTTAATTGTTATCCGAATTTTTTTTTTTTTTTTTTTTTCATTTTTTTTGGTTTTGTTTTTTTTCAGTTGAAAAAAAAAACTTTTTTTTCCTTCTGTCTGAAATAAAAAAGTTTAAAAAAATTATCTTACATCGTTGCTTTTTTATGAAAAAAGTAACCTCATATGATAAAAAAAGTTAAGCTCGCCTAAAAATTATGTGCTTAACTGCAAACATGCGGTTATAATGCTATTACAGAACAGTTTCTTGAGTACGCAAAAAAAGTGGTGGATGCTTTTGCTGTTAAAACGTTTATACCGGTTTCAGCAAATAACATGATACAAACTCACATTAGCACTGTACACATTTTTTATAATTCACTTAGCAAATTTTAAAAATGACCGAAACTAACAAAGGACTTATTGTAACGAAACACGCCATCTATTTGTTGAATTTATTGTCCTACTAAATGTTCAATAATATTCTAAAAAATTCTATGTTTTGCTAATGCTTTGCTTGTATCATGTTGGTTTCGTATAACACTTCGTATTCATTATTATTCTTAATGCGTAGCGATTTCCTAATCAAGATAACCGAACAAATTTTTCTTTTTCAAATTCCAATAAAATTATTTATTTTTTCTCGTTGGTCTCGTTTCTTATGTTAAAGAAAATAGTATATATAAACTTCGCTTTAAACAAAAAACCAGTTTACTGAAATAATAAAAAAAAGAAAAAGAAAAAAAAGAAAGAATAAAATTTAAATACATGACCGTTATATTTGAGCAAAAAACTTACGTCATTCTTACGAAAGTAAGAACTAGAAAAATTCAAATCTTAAATATAAAATGACTAAGACTTTCACTTCCATTAATGTAATTGCTTCAGTGGCTTTGTAACTTATATTAATGAGCAAAAACAACAAATTTTTCAGTTTAGAGTTATTAAAATTTGTTTTGTGTAAAACTGATCGAGATTTTCGCTCTTTCGCTAACGTAAAACAATTTAGTTCTCATTCGCTCAAGAAATTTCCGTTGGGCGACAGTCATGTAACTTGGCGGATTACCATCTTTTCCAACAAAACTGATGCGTGATACAGTTTTCTATGTAAAGCATTCATTTATTTTGAGCAAGACGAGTAATTCGGGTTAAACCTCTGCAGGCGAATAATATTTTAGAATTGCAGCAATTCGCTCAAGATTGGTTGAGTAAATGGTCCAATTCCTTTGAGTGAGGTGTTTGCCAAAGTGAAATCAGTCAAAGAAGCGAAACCTAACTAGAAGCCTTTGTTACATTCTATCGCAGTAAATATGAAATCGTTTTCGCTGATTTTTATGTTCTCAGTTAAATCTTCGTGTCTCTGTTGAGTAGAATAATAGTCTCCTAAATCAACGTTTTGGCTACGTGTAAATGATTGATATTAAATTTTTGATTGGTTAGCCTTCTCAAAACTACATGCTTATGATCGAACAATTTAGGCGCCTGAGATTTTTCATGTCCAATTGTTTTGGCTGCCTGACCATTGACCTGGGTTTTTAAATGAATTTTTAAATAGTGTGAAGGCGGCGTTTATTTAAAATAAATACAAAACTCTCTTACTCTACCTGTAGTGTTCGACTTTTATCAATTACTCCTCTTTAGTTCTTCTACTTTATACAAATATCTTTCCTTTTTTTTTCCCCTTTATTAGAAACAGCGAAACTTCTGCTAACTTTTCTTTAATTAATTTTTCTTCTGACTTTTATTTAATTCTTTACTTCTTGTGTTTTATCAAAAATTTCAAATTCTTCAATAATAAAAAACTCTACTCTAAAAATTCTTCTTAAAAATCTTTCTAAAAAACTCTAACTTCTTTGTTTTCGCTTACATTAGAAGAGGACCTTTTCATTCTTTTTTTTTTCGTTTATTTCAGAAGTCATTTCGTAACTCTATTTTTGAGCTTTTATAGTTCTCTATTATTATTTGTTTCCACGCTTTGCCTACTTGTCATTTGTTAACTTGACAGGGAAACAAGTCTCTGTGTGTACATCTTTTCGCTGTTTTAACTTATCTCCCTCCTCACACAATAGTATTTTAAATTTACTTTGCTCATTTATCTAGTTTGAAGAAGATTTTTGAATGAGCAACTGTTTTAGTTAAGAGTTGCTCAAAAATTTAGCAAATAATAACAAAAAGATCGGTTTCTCTGAAGTTTATTAAAATAAAAACTCTTTTTGGGTTAAAAACAGCAGAGCTATTGGTAGGTACGTGCGTATCTGGGTTTTTACGACACCGATTTTAAAGACAAAAACTGTGACCTTTTTTTTCACAGCGTGCTCGAAGTCGGTGTGGTAATGATGTATTTATTTGTCTTTTTTTTTTAGAATTTTATATCAGCTTAGACTTTATTAAAAAAGTAGAATGTTTTATGCTGAATTTATTATGGTTTTTTTTTACATGTAATAAATTTTTCAGTTTTTTTTTATTGCTATTTAAAATTGTGTTCCTGTTCTGGCACTGCATTGATATTGAAGGTTTGTTGGTACATATTTGAAATTTTCCAGTCAACTGTATAGATCTATTTTCTATGTGCCTGCCAAATTTCATTAAAAAAAAATTTATGACCACATAGCGTATTTTTCGACCAAGTGGAGGTACCATTTCCACCTCTTTTAGCGTTACTGTGACTGTTACACTTTATAAATCTGTTTCTGCTATTGTTACTGTTACTTTTTGTTATAAATTCTGTTGTTTTTTTTTACAGTTACCAGTGATTTTCATTCGGTTTTAAAATTTAGTTTCTGTTCCGGAGGTGCATTAATATTGAAGGCATGTTGGTACATATTTAAAATTTTACAGGCAACTGTATAGATCTATTTTCTATGTCCCTGCCAAATTTCATCAAAAAATATTCATGACCACATACCCTATTGTTCCACGCAGTGGAGGTATGTATTTCCACTTCCGTTACATAGTGTT
>QPEY01002073.1:51915-64888 GCA_014706445.1 Hydra viridissima | reverse complement strand
CACAATTTATAATTTGTCTAAATCTATGGAATTCAATAAAGATGACTGTTGGTGATATAACCAGTGATAACACTGGGAAAAAGAATGAAATAGTTGCCCAACTGCTCAGAATTCTTGGAGATGGCTATCAACAAATCATAATATATAATTTTTCAGTACCACATTCTGGACAGACTTCTCCATTTAGTGGTGGATATAAGACTTGCTGAGAGCATCAAGTTATTGAACATTGAGTATCCATTTATGCTTGATCTTTTAAAGAAGTATGAGGAATTTAAAGCAGAATTTATGAATGGAGCAGAGAAAATTCTCAATAAATCAAGCTGAAAAGATGATATAAACTTTTTGAATCATCTAAAACAAGCATTCAGGTTCTTTGAGGAAAATGTTTCATTTACTTTCAAAAAATTCCTAACATCAGTAAAGCAAGGTGGAACTCAAGAGCCATTCTAGCATTCATTCCTACAACAAGGACAAATTTGGAGAAGGTATGCAGATTCATACTGTATGATTGGGCAGACTATTAGTTTACCAATCAGATGTACAATTAAAATGACTTAAAGAACATGTCATAAGTATTGCATCCTTACAAAAGAGCATTGCAGTCATTGAAAAATCACTGGAGTAGAAGCCATCTGTAGTCAAGATACCAAGAAACAATCAGTGTCAAATATGCAATCAAAGTGATGCAGGAACTTTACACTGTCTGCAAAAAAAAAGGAACTTAGACCTATTCTAAGCAATAAACAGTGATAAAGATTTTGCAGTGATAAAGTGTTGATATTGTTTGATATATGCATGCTAATTAAAATTATATAAAAATCTCAAAAAATAGAAAAAAAGTGTTATTGTTTAAAATAGAACTGTTTTTATTTATTTTAGTTTATAATAATGTTTATATAACTCTTTTTATTGATAATTACTAGATGATCTCAAGTGATCTAAACTCATATCATTTTTCGCATATTCTTATATTTGTTGTTTATTTGTTAGGAACATGTACCAACTCTCAAAAATGAATATATTAGCAACTGTATCATTTATCTAATTTCTTTAAAATCATTATTGTTGAATATCTTTTGATAAATAATAGTTTGAGGAAGATTTTTTAGCTACTATTAAATTCTTTGTGACTTAAGCATTTTTTTGTCAAAAAATTTCTTTTTAAGTTCAAAATTATTCTATTTTGATAAGAATACTTTTAAATACTGATAAAATGCCAAAAATATCAATTTGTAAAAGAAATTGCGTGATTGTGTCTCATGAAGATTATAACCAAATGCAAATAGCAGAACATTTGAATTGTTCCTCATAATTAAATTTATTGAAACTAGTAATATAGTGGATAAAAAGTCTGTTTGTCTCAAGAAGTTAACCCTATAAGATGAAGAGTTTTTAAAAGTAAAACATGGAGGAAATGATTTTGATGATGCATTTCAAATAAAGAAATGAGGGATATTGTGAGAATACAGGAAAAGCTTACAGGGGAAAAATCCCAAAATTTTTTACAAAATTATCCTGTAACTTTGTGACAACAACCGATTGGGGATAATTTTATCATACAAGTTAAAAATCTAAAACACATTTGTAAATAAGTGAAAACTTTTTTTTCCAAATCTGGATGCAAAAAGAGTGCTTCAAACCATGCTTTGGTCCCATCTGAGACCAGATTTGAACATAATCAAACTTGTTTGGGACTAGTTAGACATAAGATGGAAAGGTTGCCAAGGAACTTAAATAAGATTTGGAACATTCTATAGGCAAAATGGTACAATAATCCTAACACATTTGTTAAAATTTTTTATCATTTTATAGGTAAAAGGTGTTGTTAATAACCGAGGTGTTCATACTAAATATTAGTAAAATGACTATCTGTGGTTAGAAAATTGAATACCTTTAATCAGATTTATATTTTTTCTGATACAATGTAATAAATATATATATATTTTTACCATCTTTCTTAAATTTATTAGAAATCTCCTAGATGCTACTTTCTTTCACAATGGTACTGTATATAAAAAGGAAAAAATACATGTGAAAATAAAAAAATATATTTGATTATAGGCCAGTGTGAAAAAAGTTTTTATTCAGGACACCATTTAACATTAGTAACTCATTAAATCATGTTTTACATGATTTATTTTCCTGATTAAAATATATTCTCTTTAATTTTACGTTTACACTTAACAGTTACTTACCCTTCATCAGACTGCTTCCTTTTAGCTTGCTTCTTTTTTTCATCTGGCACTGGCTTTTCTGTTAATTTAGGTTCTTTTTGCTCATTATCATTTGCCTTACTATTAGATTTTCTCTTCTTTTCTTTACATTCTTTTTCATATTGTTCTATAAGTTCTGGACAATTAAGGTTAGATGCAGGTTCCCAAGTATTATCTTCAAGAGGATAACCTTTCCATTTTAAAAAGTATAGTATTTCATTATTTTTATTTAATTTGTGTTTTAAGATTTTTTCAACAACATACTCTTCTTCTTCCTCTTCATCATCACTATTAACTTGTTCATTGTCATTTTTTTCTCCTCCCATTTTTAAATTCGAGCCTGCAACAATAGAAGAACTAAATCTCAATTTAATTCTACAATTTTTAAGAGAAAAGTTGCAACATACCAATGACAAAAAAATAAAATGTAAACTATTGTAACAAAATTTCATTATATTCACATACTACACTGATTTTACATAATAGTAAATGGCATAATATGCAGTATACATTATGTATGGGTATATCGTATATTATTAATATTTTATATTCGTTTTAGTAACTTTCTTTCAACGTCATTTCTTAAATACATATTTAAATATGATGGTATTATGACATAAAATAGAACAAATTTTACACCTACTATTTTACGTAATTGGTCGCAGTATCTGTTGTTGTCGAAATATTATGATACAATCACAACACTTAATACAATAAATTTAATTACAAAGCTAGCACCAAAAACTAACTACAATTATTTTATAGAAAAATATTCTCTCCTTCTGATGTATATTTTTGTGTAAGTGGAGCCAAAGGCAAGATAGGTTTCCAGATGCCAGGCACCTTCCAAAATAAGTAGACAATTTCCGCGCTTCTTAAATTGCGCATGCGTGCAAATAGCGAATGAAAAGCTTTTTTTTTATGTTAACATATTATCAGGAGGTTTAAAAAAAAGGGTAAAAACTAAATCAAATTCTATTGTGGACAAATTTAAAACTTCAATTACCATTCCATGTAAACATTTTCTAATGGAAAACGACCTTTTATTTTCAAATCAATATCCTTATATCAGAAAAAGTAGCTAAAAACGAAATATATTCTGCGGCGTTAATTTTATTTTAATAAGTCATATCAATTTGTACCGTGTCCGATACCTTCTGATATAATTACTTGAAAACCCGGAATCTTTAAAATCCAGCTTAAAGATCGATAGTTTACAGCTGGGAGACTAATTTCAGTCGGGTGTTAACTTTATCTAGTCTAGAAACAAATGCTTCTGCCCCAAACTTGAAAAGACTTTATTCTTAAAAAAAAACGTTTTTTATATTGATATGACGTAACTTAAGCCAACGTTTTCTCTGTGACATATTGAAGTCGTGGAGGAAATGGGGTTTAGGGATGAGAGTAGCCTAAGCACTATAGCTTTTTGAATACAAATTCAACTGCTTTTTTAAATCTTTACACTTAATGCTCAAGTTAAGTTCTTTAATAAAATAAATAATTTTGTAAGATAACGTGAAAAACATTTAATTTTGTTAGATACATATGGAATAGGGCTGTTATCAATTAATCGATTAATCGTTTATTTTTTGATTTGATTAATTAATCGATTGTTCGAAAAATTAGAACGATTAATCGACGTTTTATATCAGGATTAGGTTTTATACAAATATAAGCACTTTAGAGTTTTTGAGTTGAAAGAAATAATAAAATCAGTACTAATAAATTTGTCAGTTATTCATTTACATCCAACAAATTGTGAAATTAAGCAGGTTGAGGAAATTGTACAATCATTAGAGATCATTGAGGTAAGTTCAATAACATTGGGAAGGCGAGATTGCAATATAGTTGATGCTAAGTATTTGAATTTTTACTTTCCAAATTGAAAACTCAATCAAGTGAAACGGGTATGAAATTCTATGAAGCAGTAAGTAAAAGAATATTTGAACATAGAATTATTAATGTAGAAGGCTTGTTAGAATATTTAGATGGTCCCAACACTTTCCTAAAAGCACTTACACAAAAAAATGCAATATTAAAACGATCAACAAGAAACGAAATTAATCTAACAATTAAAGAAATTGTTCATCGTTTATTTCTCATTGATGAGAATTTTAATGAAAATAATTTAAATTGAGAAGATGAGGCTACATATAAATGAACTGAAAACGTAACAAAAAAAGAAGAATTGAATCGCATTTTATCAAAGAAAAACACCAATGTTTCAACTGTAGTAAATTTTCAAAATAATGTTTCATATATTAAAAAAGAAATGAGCATTTTGGACAAAATTAACAAAAGAAGTGGAAGTCATTTCTTTGAACAAATGTACAATGCTTTGTTAACTATTCCACCATCGTCGGTCGAAGCTGAAAGATGTTTTAGTGTGGCAGGGCTTTTGTAATAAAGTGAGAATATCCTTAAATGACGAAACTATTGATTCGTTATGCTTTCTTCGCTCATATCTTTTACAGAAACAAAATGGACATGAAATGAACGTTATTTAAATTTACTTACATTAAAAATTTCTTATAAAACTTATATTTGAACTTCTGAAACGTTTTTCACTAACGTATTACGAATTAGTTATAAAACTTATTATGTTTTCAATAACTATATCAATTAAAATTCTTTGCCTCTTTTAACCATTATAATATTATAAATATTCTTATTACAGTGGAATGTTTTATTACTTTGAAAACAAAATTAATTTATATTAAAAAAAAACTCAATAATACTATTTATTGTGTAATTAAAGAGAAACTTTATTTTTATTTTTCATAAATTAATCGATTAATAATCGATTAATCGTTTTTTTTTTTAAAACAAATTAATTGTTAATTAAAAAATTTCTCTAATTGATTAATCACAACACCCTTAGTAGCTCAAGTTTTTAACTGTAGTCAAACTCGAATTTCCTAAGTATTAAAAATAACGACTAACATTCGAAATTTAAAAAAAAACAAATCGTCCAGATCGTAGCCATCAGCAGAAGAAAGCCCCCGTGGAATAAGCCCTCTTTATATTCATCACAGTAAGCAGGCAATCAACCAGTACACTTATAAAGTGATACTAGAAAAAACTTTACTTCCTCTAGTATCAGAATATTATAAAAAAGACGATAAGTTTATCTTCTGGCCTGATTTAGCTCGATCGCATTACGCAAAGTTGGTCATCGACTTTTTAAAATTGAAAAAAATTAAAGTTGTACCCAAAGATATAAACCCAGCGAACGTTCCAGAAGAAAGACCAATTGAAAACCTTAAGGGTGATTTAAAACGGCTAGTGTACGAGAATAATTGGAGAGCTGAGAATTTGGAAGAGCTTAAAGTAAGAATTAGATATTGTTATTCAAAGATGAATAAAGAAATTTTCCTTACTCAAATAAAACATCTTATTTTCGAATCAATAAAAAGTTATTTTGTATATTAATGTAACGCGTAATATAACAGACATTTTATTAACTGTAATGCTTTCTATGCTAATAAATCTAAGAATCTATTCAAATTTAATACAAGATAATAATAAAATTATTGATTATAATATTTTATAAGAATTGATAATAAGGTTTAACACAAAAATTAACATTTTATGTTCAGTTTTCTATCTTAAAAACTTAGTTACTTTTGTGCCGATTTTCTTTTTTTTTTGCCTAAACGTAACTTTAAGATGTTGGCTTTAACAAACGCGCTAAAAGATGTTGGCTTCAAATAAGTTAACGTATGGCGTGTCTATCAGTTTATATGTTTTAAGGGAGAGGCCGTTGAAATTTTGATACTCTCTAAAATTACCACCCTTTTTTCCCGTGTTTACATTAGTTCCATCACAGCCAAGCACTTACAAATCATCCGAAATCATTTTGTGTTCTTTAGAATACTAAAGTAACGCAGATTTTATTGCTTTAGTTTTGCCACTAAGAGGAGTTTAGTGTCTCAAGTAAACTCCTCCATGTTCCTGAATGAAGGATATGTGCTCCTCCATCACAATGGTTCTCTTATTATTGCCAGATGATGATGATGATGATGATGATGATGATGATGATGATGATGATAATGATGATGATGATGATGATGATGATGATGATGATGATGATGATGATGATGATGATGATGATGATGATGATGGCAGAAATAACAAAATCTAGTGGCACTGCATCAATAACTTTTAAGCTCTGTTTGCTTTGTTTGATACTCAGCAGTTTTGTTCTCACTTATTTCTCTATTGATCCAATAGCCATTCAACGTTCCCTCTTTGATGTTCCATGAAAGTGTGCTCCATAGCTGTTGCAATATTGACTTTGGCAAAGTAGTATTTAGATCTATGCCTCGGCAACAGATATATCAAACAGCTTGGCCAGTTTGTCCTAATAGAGCTAAAAGTTGTTTTTTTTTTCCGTGTTAATAAATGGAGTCTTTTGCAGCTTTTTGTTTCGTTCAAAATGGTTAAAAACTTTATTTGTTTAAATATAATTAGCAATTAAAAATTTTTTTGAAATTTTTAAGACTAGCATTGCTGTTAAAGCTGTTTAATTATAGTTGTTGATTTTTCCAGGAAGTTTCTGTAAAATTGTACTATATTTTTATAAGTGCTGTTATTGAGAAATGTAATCTAACTTGCTTATATTTTCTTGCAAATACAGCATATGCCGCATGAGATCTAATGATGTTGGGATTTCCACCTTAGAGAGTGGCTTTAAATACCTAAAGAATTGATGATCTGTTTTAGAACTCAATATTCTATTTGTTTAAATATAATTAGCATAGTTAGGAAATTATTAAGGTGTACACAGTTCTAACAATTTCATTTTATAGAAAACATCATATATGTAGTGATATGATGTTATACTTGTGATATCTAAAAAATGTTTTTTTTAGATAATGTTGTATTACAGGCTTAATTCAAACAAAATCAATCTAACAATAGAAAATACCGTAGTGTTATGTAGGTGACTGTGATTATTATGGTCTTTATACTTAAGGATTTTTTAAAAATACGTAACATGTGGTCGATTTGAAGCTTCTTCCAAAAAAATATTTAAAAAGATGTAAAATTTGCGATTTCAATAATATTTAATATTAGGTAAATCTTGTACAAGTTTTATACTGGTCTCATTTTTTAAGTTTTCCTAAAACTGATATAGAAATCAGAGAGAATAAATGAATTTCTGAAAAATGTTGTTTTCACTCAACCATATTGAACATCCCCAAAAAAGGAATAGTTACTAAATTAACAAAGCCATAACATTTCAAGCAAATCTTTTCATTTTTTTCTTTATTTATTCAGAAGCATTAATATCAATATTTTTGAAAATTTCTAAAATATCTTATGATCAATTGATTGTTTGTCTAAACAAAAAAATATTTCAATGTAGAAAAATTAACTTTTTGTATACAGTGGCAGAACTGAATTTCAATGATCCGATAAATAAAGTTGATAATTACGGCCAAACAAATCCATCAGTCTAAATTAGTGACTCGCATAGTCCGCTATATTGGATCCTGAAGTACCGTCGACATCTGCGTCCATTTTCTGTTCCGTTTTTACAAAATGCTTTTTTGGCACGTCAGTGCTTCAAGCATTGTTTGATAAATCAGCCACTTTCAGTCACATTGTTTATTTCATTTTACCAACAAGAAGGATCTCTAAGCATCAATAAATTTTTATTTTTGTGTATCCGTAGCCATTTTGGTGATTTTTCCCTTTGAAATAAGGTAAGTTTTGTTTTTTTAAATAATATTTATCTATTGACCGTACATATCAAATTTTTAACCATACACCTAGCAAATTCGTTTTTCTATGTTAGTTTAAAATTGTATTACAATCAGTTTAGTCAACAATATAAAATTTTTAAGCACAAATCTACGTTGCCATTGTCGGACGACTACCAATTATCGACAATGAGATCGAAGAAAAAAAAATCATCCAACGTTTTTTTGTAATTTGCATAATTTATGTATAATAATTTCTTTATTTCATTTCATTTTTCATTGCAACTAGTACAAATAAACTCCTCTTTTGTAACTGCTCATTTTGGTATATACTTTTGTTAATGTATTTATAATACTTTCTGAAATATTTACATTTGAAAGAAAATTGCTTCACTTTTTTTTTTATTTCTCTATATAAAGTCCATAGGATATCAAGGCACTTCGGACAAACTAAAAATCTCAATAACTTTTGAACCAATAATGCCAGCATCATAAATTTGGTGTTGTTGGAAAGCATTTTTCATCCTCTTTCATTTTATTACACATTTATTGGTATTGGATTAAATTAATGTGCAACTACCTGGTCTAAATGTGTAAAAATGTGTATAAACAAGTAGTATACGAAACATATTTGATGGTTTTAGAAAAACATACTAAGATCTTAAAATACACTGTTAAAAAGGTTTTGATTTCAAGTTTATAAAGGTTCATTGAGATACAAGTTTTTTCCTTTTTTTAAATTAAAAAAATGAGTTCTTGACTTATATAAGATTGATATTAAAAAACAAATAAAGGTAATCAAAACAGTTTATTAGTCATGAACGGAACTAAAATTCGTTTTAAAAAGTAACTTGGGAAATTTATATAAGTAATTTATTAAGGTACTTTGTATCATTCTTTTCCAAACAGTGGTTATCCCAGAATAGCGTTTTTAATTTTTCTTTAGTGCTTCTAGTTATTTAATGAAGCTTCGTAGACTTTTTTACTAAAAGTTTAAAGCAAAAAATAGCATGTATAGTAACGACATCCATTTTAAATGAGTTTTAATTTTCAAAGAAAGAACAAAATTTTCTTTTCAGAGTGTTTCTTTTATTGAAGATAATAAATAAAAATATAATCAGAGCTTCCTATTTAACGAACATAAATTGTTTAGCTTGTGTTCAACTTTACTATTTACGTTTAAATTGCTCGCCCTCTTTCGAGAAGACCATGATTATATTGACTGTGAACCGGAGAGACCGCCAGATTTTATGTCGTGTCACTCAATAAAAACCTTTATTATTAGTTTAGAAATAATGTAAATGGTTAGTTAAAAGAATTTATATGATTTGGTTTGCGTGCTAAGGTTTGAAAAATCAGTTTTTTAGTTTTTACATAACCAAATTTAACACTTCTTCTGTAAATATCGTTTTTTGTTTTCTAAATTATTTTAAGATTCTACTTTTTAAGATTCTATTCTAGGTACTACTACTAGCAACCTTTCAGTTGGATTTAAATAGCTTTTCAAATATGTAATAGAAGCAAATTGATTTTATTTTCCCGCTCCCTTTACTTTTTGCATAATCTTGTGGCAGACTCTAAAAACATACATACCTAAAATGAAAGTTGTTCTTGTGACTTAGAGCTCTTGAGATATTATAAAACAAGCCAATGTTTGTAAACAAGTAACGTTTTTAAAAAAGTTTGTGACTATGAAAATAGCCGTTTTGACAGGATTACAGTCACTGTCCTGGACTCGTTGGCATCTTTTTGCTTCTAGGGCTCCATATCAAAGTTATTTTTAAATTCTTCTTCTACTAAAAGATGCATTTCAGGACGTTGGTACTAAATTCTGTATTAGAGTATCTGGACTCTCCTCTAGAAAGAGAATCCTAGGATATATCATATTCATATTGTGTTACATGTTAGAATTTTTATTTTGCATAGCATATTTTTCATGGCAATAATCTAGACTCCCAAGAGTTCTTAGTTTTCCACATTCTTCATTTCTCAACCTTCACACCGCAGGCAAGCTCTTTTTCCTGCATGGCTCGACAGACCAAACACAGCATTGCCACACTTTAAATCAAATGCTGTAAATAAACTTGACATCTTGCAAATTGAGTTTTTCTAATATTATTCTTAAGTTATGGTTTGTATCAGGAATATCTTTAACAATTGCAAAAGTTTGACAACGCTGAACACCACTATTCAAGTAAATTGCAGATTTTGTACTTTCATTTGCATCAAAGACATTGATTGTATTTCAAAAAAGAAACCATCCTCCACCATCCCAAGAAATTTGTACAAATACTGAATAGGTCTAGAGCACGTTGTATTATCAAATCCAGTATGAAAGATGATGTCTCTTGAACATTCACAAGATCTTTTGAAACCTTTTCATCTTCACTTTCTAGGAAATCTATCTCTAAAAATATTTAATTAATGCCGCAATTAGTTTAAGCACCAAAAAAACATTCTTTACATTCAACAACTTGTTGAAGAATTGAACGATTGGGAAAACTTAAGTGGTAAAGCATTAACACAAAAAAATTTAAATATCCATTATACAAAAAAGATAAAAATATTTTCTAATTTATATATTAGTTAATTTAATTTTAGCTGCACTTTATTTAACAAAAAATATTACATAACTTACAATGGTTACACAAATATGTACAATATGTAATGCATATAATATTTGTATGTGCAGCTATCAAAAAGTTTTCCAGTACACTTTAATCATCGTAGAGGATCTCCTTCACTTAACATATATATCTATAGCATATAGATATAATATAGCATTCTAAACATAATATATCTATAGCATATAAATATAATATAGCATTCTAAAAGTTCAATTTTGCAATTAATATTTACAAACTACCTTTTCTACTTTATAAAAATGTGATATGGATTCCTCAAGATCATTTAATTTCTCAAAAATATTAGGTTCTATAGCAGTCTTATTTTCTAATTCTTTCCGAAGAGAAGATATTAACTGATTGGTTTCATTAACAAAAAGTCCCAATATTACTTGAAGTTCTTTTATAACCTGCAAGGATAACTGTTTTAATAATCTTGGATTTACCTTATCAGCAGGACATCCAACAGATACAACCGATGGGTTTCCACCGGTTGATAAAGAAAAAGTTGCTGCTTTTGAAATGCAGTAAACTTTCATCTTATTTTTTAACAAACTTAAAGCAACTTGTTCAGCTTGAATGCTTTCCCAAACTTATGGAAACTGAAGAAGAACAGTTGTGGGTGTGTCCAGGTGCTTACATTTAGAAAAATTTTATGATTGGTATTGTTTCACTACTTTAGAGCATTGAAGTTGAATTCCTAGACAGCATTTTCCACTCAACCTTCAAAAGTGATTTTTAAATACGTAATTATATAAATATAAATGCTTCATTACAATGAACGATTTAAAACAAATAGTGGTATAGTTTTTTAAATAAAAAGGTAAAAAAGAAAACATCAAAATCTGGATATTAATTGGCTTACTTTATAATAACACTTTAAAAAAAATAAATGAATGTAAAAAATAATCTTAATCTAAAATATGAAAATTACCTTTGATATTTTCTCTCCCCAAGAGCCTCTGGGTGTATTACCCGATTTCATCAAGTAAAGGTTTCTTCTACAACCAGAGCAAACTACAGTTGCGTAATTATAAATTTCAAGGGAATGCCCATGATATATTTACAGCTTCATCAGATCTTCTATTGTTGAATTAACAGGGTATAAAGACTTGGACCTCGCTATAAAAAATTCCCGGCAGCAGCAGCTGCAAAAAGCATTTCGTTCAAAGACAGTAATCGATGGGCAAGCAGCAGCCATTTTCATTGAATTAAATCCGAAAAATAACACGGGGAGCTTGCTTCAAATGACATGAATTTATAAAAAATATATAATTTTGAAGAAAATGTAACATGAAATGCAATCTTTAGAAAAAACTACTTTAAATTTTTTTTTTAGCTTTTTTTGAAAATTGATTTTACAATATCTGATTCTTAAATAAGTATTTGTAAATGTTATTTGTATCACTTGATTGAAGACATCCGTTTTTTTTTTGATTCTAGCATAAGACTGACGCTTTTCATTAACGACAATTGGTAAGTCATCTTTAAGAAGACTTTTTTTACTGATTTTTTCGTAACTTTTTTAAGCGTTTAATCATAGCCATAAGAAATAGATTTCCATTTTTATATAGAAATAGAAGTAGAAATCTATTTTTTAAAAATATGGTTTATTTTTACTGAATGATCAATATAAACTAATACTAAACGAATAATAAAGGTTTTAATTGAGTGACATGGCTTAAAACTTGGCGGTCTCTAAGGTTCACAGTGTATTTAAACTATTTTCTCAACGTTTTAAAAAGAATATTGATGCTTGTAGAAACCATGTAGCAAAATATAAATTTACAATTTCCTAGAAATATTTTTCCTAGAAAGCTATTCATTTCCATAATGTATTTTTGTAGAAAGCAAATTGTTTAAAAACAAATATATTTTGAAAGGTTAATAATGAAGGTATGTTAAAAAAAAAATCAGTTAGCTTTAGAAATTGCCTTATAATTCCCTTTAAAGTCTTTCATTAAATTTTCAATTTTTTTGAAACTGAATATAAATTTTATATAAAACTTTAAAATGTTAGATGGATTGTATTTTTGCGTGTTATGTACACGCAAAAATACAATCCATCTCTACATACTCATTTATCTATAAACTTCTGCATGGTTAGCGTATAATTTAACGCACGCATTAAGAAAAGGATGAATTCTGCAGATCTCAACGAATTAAACGAATAGCATAAACCCACAAAAAACTGTTTTAAACGACAACCATAACTTCTATAGGTTCATTTATACAACCATGGGCGCCGGCAGGCAGGGGCAAGTGGGGGCTTTTGCCCCCTCTTGGAAAAGCAAAATAACAAATTTTAATATTCACAAAATTTCTTTTAACTGTTAAAAGATTTTATTTCGATATCTCATCAATTTAACTCAGTTATAGTTTACTCACCGTAATGTAAATGACTACAGTTTAAATGAAATATTAC
>QPEY01002073.1:23264-50901 GCA_014706445.1 Hydra viridissima | reverse complement strand
TGATACATTTATGTAGTTTTTGAAATATCACTGTTTAATTTTTTTTTTCCCCCCCCCCCCCCCCCTTGTAAAAAATCCTGCCGGCGCCCATGTATACAACCCTTGTCAGCAATACCTCTAGCCCTCTAGCTGTTACATATCACAAAGAAATCATGCTGAATAATTTATTTGAGTGATGGTTTAGGCTATTTCTTGAACACAAGAATACAAAACAATTAGACTACCTGCTAATCTGCGTAACTCTTAAAACTAGTTTAGATTTATAAATATTAGAATTATCACCAGCAGTAAAATGCATGTGTAATGATAACATACATCAGACATATCATGATAAAGTTTTACTAAAATTTATATAACACAATCTTTCTTTGATATTAACAAATATTTTTTTATTGCTCGTTAGCTTGGTTGTTTTGGAGTTTTAAAAAACTTAGTTAAACAGAAAAAAAGGGAGCCCCTTGCTCTTTCCATTTTGAAGGGGGCTGAGAGCATTTTGACGGTGTTTGTAAAATCAATTTTTGTTAGAAAATCAAATTTAATTGTGTTGAAGGGTCTAGTGGTCTGCTATTACTTATGTTTGAATGTTTCATATACAAGCTTAATAAAAGCCTTTTTCCCAGGACACTTCATGCATAGCCTTCTCTTTTTTCAACTGAGTTAATCTTTTCCGAAAAAATATTTACATCCTCCTATACCATTTAACGCATTATAAAAAATGAATAACTAAATGAAAGATCTAAATAATCAAAAAATATATAAAAAATGTCCTTCACTTGCACATCATTATAGCACACAATAAAAATAAGAAAATAATTATAATAAAAAGAAAATAATTATAATAACAAGAAAATAATAATGATAAGAAGAAAATAATTATAATAACAAGAAAATATTAATGATAAGAAGAAAATAATTATAATAACAAGAAAATAATAATGATAAGAAGAAAATAATAAAAATAATAAGAAAATAACAAAACAAGAAGAAAATAATAGTAATAAGAAAAAAAAAAATAATAATAACAAGAAAATAATAATGATAAGAAGAAAATAATAAAAATAATAAGAAAATAACAATAACAAGAAGAAAATAATAGTAATAAGAAAAAAAAGTGATTTGAAAACATTAAAATCTATCCATATCTAAAGAAACAAATAAATCGATGCATGAGATTTTGTTTACTTACATTTGAGTCAACGTTAAACTACATTTAATTGAAACCAGGTAATTTCAAATAAAAAATAAGCTTTGAACATTCCTAGCATCTCATTTGGTGTTAATCTCTCGAGTAGCAGCAATTTCTGGATAAGGCGCTTGTCAGAGTTTTTTTTAAAGATCTACTGAAAATTTAAACGCTAAACTTTTTTTACGGTTTCTAAAAAGAAATAAAGAACAGTAGTTGCTGGATTTATATTTCTATAACTAATCTATAATCATGTTAATAACAGAAAGAAGTCTTCTCACCTTCATAATACTAAATTTTCTCTCCATGATAGTTCAATCATTTAAAGTTGCTGTAATCTTTTTCTTTTTCAATGAAAGATGAAAATACTTTTCGTAAATACAATATTTTTTTTATTTTTCTGTTTTTGTTTTTCTATTTGATATAGGTTTGGATTTTATTTCCTATAAATCATTAATCTCATTTGCTCAAATGAAGTAATCACGTTTGTTGAACTGTTAAACTTTTTTTAATAATATTTTTTTTGATTTTTCTTTAGTTGCTAAAACATAGCTTCACATTTTTGCAAGAAGTTTCCATTTAAAAGCTCACAAAAATGCTAAATCCAAATGGTAATTTCTAAACAGTCATGCGTGGTTTTTTATGTTACATTTTCTAGATTATTATTGTATATTAATATTTAGACCCAGCGTTCCCTGAATGCGACAAACCTCCAATAAAATTCAAATGAAGTAAAAGTAGGTTTTAATGGTAAGTGTAGCTGTAATAATTAAACTACAAAAATGAGTTTTGACAATGAATTTTGAATGATTTTTAAAATAGGAATAATATCATTTCTTAAAATTGTCAATAAAACTTTATTACATAAAGAAAATTTTGTATTAATTTTTTTTAAGACTCTGCTCCTCCTGATTTCATGCAGTCTCAATTAAATCAATCTCAGCCAGGTCAGTATCCACCGGTATACAACAATCCCCAATTTAATCAACCTCCAGGTCAGTATCCGACAGGAACCATCAATCCTCAGTTTAGTCAACCTCAGGCCCAATATCCTATGGGAAACTACAATGCTCAAACTATCCTACCGCCAGGTCAATATCCAATGGGAATTAACAACCCTATGTTTAACCAACTTCATCCTCAACATCCGATGGGAGTATACTCTCCGATAAACCCACAGATGACGATGGGCGGCAATGCGTTGGTCAACCAGTCTCAGGTAATGTCTTTCGTTATACACATGCACGTTTGTTCTTGGAAAGAATACACTATTTTGTATTTACTTCAAAACATTTTGTAACTATATTAAAATCAAACCAAGTAAATACTTTGCATTTATTTTAGTCGAACCAAGCAATTACTATTAATTTGAATCAACCTACAGTTACTAAAGAAGAAGTTGTTATTGTTACGCAACCACCAAATCACAGAATACTTGCTTTTTTTTCCTGCTTATGTTGCATTTGGCCGATTGGTGCATTGGTTCTCTACAAATCTTTTGAAGTAAGAAAAATAGTACAATATTTTTTGCTTTGGATATATTACAAAAATAAAAAAATCAATTAGGATGGCTGGGGAGGTTGGTAGTTATAGAATTAATTGGCTTTTTAACAAAAATATGTTTGTTAATAACATAAACTTAACTTAAGAATGTGTGGCGTAATATAGCGAAATATATGTGGTGGGTATAAGGAACACCTGTTCGAAATTTAGAAAATTGAGTTTCCTCAACAAATGTTTATTTAATATCAATAAGGAGAATGATCAATAGTATGATGTGTTTTTTAAGTTGATTCTGCATTTACTGATGGAAAATATATCAAAGCACAAAACGCATCCTTTGCCGCCAGGAGATATGCACGCCTTTCAATGGAACTCGGAGTTCTTATAATAATTCTTGTTATTGTACTCAACGTTACTCGCAGATAATCGGCTCACAAATTTGTAGATTTTCAATCAGCTGATCTTTAAATATTTTATCTCAAGCAAAATACGGAACGATTGAAAATAACAATAACTGATTTCTTACATTATAATAAAACAAACCTAACTAAACAAATTGCATGTGATTTTGAAACTTATGATAAAAATAAAAAATTTATCTTCTTAATGAAAATGAATGTGATTTGAAAGTTTATAGTAAAAGTAAAAGATTTATCTTCTTAGTAAAATTGTATGTCATTTGAAAGTTTATAATAAAAATAAAAGATTTATTTTCTTAATGAAATCTACTTGGGGTAAAAAAGCGTAGGGTTCACCAGATTAAGAAGCAAAATTAACTTTATTTTCCCACTTGTGGGTTGTGAGGAGGGAAGATGATAAAGTTGTAAACATTATCATTAATTTTTAACTGACTCAAACATACAACATTAGAACGAAGAAAAGAGCGAGTCAACCAAAACACCAATTGTGTTATTTGAACCGGCTGAAATGATATACTTCTTATTAAAGCATATTTTGGTCATAAGGAAATACCGAAATTGAAACTGCTATGAGATAATGACGTAGCAATGAAATATATTTATGCAAGATGGTTTCTCAGAGCCCACGCAAAACTTTTTGAAGTTTAGGGACACGTTTCAGTAATGCTCCTTGATAAAGTAAAGAAAATTATGTAAATGGTTAAGTTGTGAATTATGCAAATATCGTTTCCCTAGCAATTAGAAAAGCAGTAATGGTTTAAAATTTTGAAAGAAAGATAGAAAGTTAATATCTTGAGTAACAATTACCCAATATAAAATTTATGAGATGATGATTTACAAATCATTTTCTAAAAACATTTAAAAAATGTTTTCTGCAGTTTGGTTTGAGCCAACGAATTAATTAGCAAAAAAAAATATTGATACTTTTTTTGTCATCTACTTGATAGAAGATAGATTTGCCAATTCCACATAGAAGATTTGCAAAATAGTAGATTTTTCATATCCAAGATTTCGTTATTCTTTGTGCGTAAACACAGAGTTGGTAGCAGTTAAAGCAAATGTTTTTCAAAATAAGCAGGTTAGATAAGGATTTAGTATTACAACAAAAAATTATTTATAAATAATTTCTTTTTGGTTAATTGTAGAACAGTTTATAAACTATGATATTTTTTAGTTTTTTTATAAAAACAGATTTTGTTTATTCAAATTTTACAAATTTTTATAATTGACTTGAGAATCACTTTTATTAACGAAGGATGTTGATGACTATTCATTTGCTTTATTCAGAAAAAATGTTTTTTATGCAGTTAATTATCTTTTGGTTCACTCTTTACTATATTTACTGATACAAGTTGATTGGATTATGTAAATACCGTTATACGAAACTTTATATGCTGCAAAACTAACACCAGTAACAATACAAATACCCTTAGCTGTTACGGACCTGCAATGACTTCGGGTAAAATGCCCGTTTTATCAAATATTGATAAAGTGGTCGAATGCCGTTTTTGCTGTTGTCCAACTGCTCTGAAATTTTGTTTTTGAGTTTATGCACCGCATTATCCATAAAGTCAATTATTAAAAAAGCATTTTTACACCGCAATGTGGTGCTCTCAGTGCGCTTGCGTCCAGGATTCTTTAGTTTATCAAAAATTCAACCTTAAAATAGCGCTAACATAAACCTGGACTGAACACTAGAGTCACTTGACTCCAACAACATGCATCGCGAAGACATATTGTCGGACATAAAGAGCAAACAATTTTAAAACCTACATTTGAAACCTAAACTGCCGTTGATGAAAGTACATCACATTCTTTACTAAAAAATACAGCGGCAGAACGAACGTAAAGACCTTTATAAATAAACTGCTTCTATGCTATAATCGAATGGCCCACTGCCTGTGGAATGCCAAGTTGACAATATGTTTAAGAAGTAAGAAAAGACGGCATCAGGCTTATCCCATTTTTTGCTAATATACGAAGCATAAATAACTATAAATAGCGCTAACGAAAACCTGGACTGAACACTAGAGTCACTCAACTCGACATCCCTAGAAATATTGTTATCGATCGTTGACTTTTCGAACATCAAAAGTAGAAAAATGAGGAAATAATCGACCATATAAGCAATCATAAACGCTTGGATACAGGTTAACCATTTATTGTATTTTCTAAAAGCACTATTAAAACTTTCTATTTTAACTGTGTAGCCAACCATAAACACATGGATACAATTTAAGCATTTGTTAAAGTTGCAACAGAACAGCCTATTTTTTACAAGTGGTAAACTTTTAAGCATTGTATTTAAAAACTGAGATTTCAAAGAAACATTGCTATAATTTTTATTGTGACAGAGAAATGGAAATAAAATGTTCAAGATTAAAAATGAGTAAACAAATAGATCAGTTCATTTTAGATGAGAAAGAAATGAGGACTTGTTCTCCTTGTAGAAGTTTTTCAGGATCAACAAAACACTGGTATAAAAATGAGCATAGATAAACAGCACAGTGTAAACTATGTATGATTTCTGGTTAACCTACAAAAGGACTTTGCATTCACCATAGCACTAAAATTCATTACAAAGAACTTAAAGGTGCAGGTGTAAGTGAACACAACAAATAAAGATGGACATGTTGAGAATATGGTGGAACTATTATGTGTAAACACGATAAAGTAAGATGGACTTGTTTTAAGTTAGTTCCGAACTATGATGTTAGAAGTATTAAATCTGAACTGTAATTGTGATATATTATTTGTATTGAATAGTATATAATTACTTTAGACACTAAATGTCTTTACATATTCTGAAAATCCGTTAGATAAATTCATAATAGAATCACTACAATACAAAAATGCAGCAGTTGCACAGTCTTTTAAAGATTTTTTAAATGAATTATTTAAAATTTATTTAAGATACCAAAACTTTTACAACTGAAAAAGGTTCTTTTGACATTCTTCAAATACATCTAAAACATAGTCATTAAATTTGTTTACCACCTTTTCATTTTATTGATCTGATATTTATGTATCAACAGTGTTTCCAAAAAATAAATAGAGAAGAAATACAATCATTTAAGTATGATAAAGTTTCGTTTTCGAATAAATTTACTATTTTTATTATGATAACTATTTTTTATTTTATATAATACAATAAACCAAATATCTAGAACAAAACGCTCTATGATTGGCTTTTATTGTGTCTGTCGGAACATTGAATCCTTTACAAAATACAAATAGTTGTACATCTCCATCTATTCGGCATTCCACTCACTTCTAACACTTGTTCAAATACATCTTAAGTAATCATCCCGTGCTTCAGCTGGCTTCAGCCGCATATTTTCGCCAACCCGAGAGTTTTCTGGTACGTTCTTTAACAAATCAATCTTTCCGTCCAATCCTTTGAGCCTTTTGGTATAGTATGCAATTAACACATCAGACTCGCTCCGTCTTTATGAAATCTATATTTCTTTGCATTTTTATGTAAATGTCTTTTTTTTAATTGCGCTTTCCAATCAAGTTAATGCATTTTTTCCCTGGAATCTAGCAGGTTTGTAACAAATTTTTTGACGATTTTCGAATCCATATCTATTTTCTGATCTTTTTGTCACTATTCCAACAATTCTTTACATGTTCTGACCACGACAAGGATTATTTGGGATACTAAATGGACTATCATTGGCTTTCAAAATATCTTTATTTGAATAATCGTTCATTAAAGGTGGTGATTTAACTTCCTCAATGTCCCAATTTACCAATTCACAGTAATCTTTGGATCCAAAAATTAATTTTGTAGGAAGTTTAAAATGTCTATTGCATTCGTTACTTTTTCTGGGTTTAAGTAACCTTTGAATGGCTGTAGTTCTAACTTGTTTTCTTTCATTGTTTATCATAGCCAATAAAATATTTCATGGTTTAGCAAAATATGAACTCCGCTTCAAAACTTGCTCCATTACCTCGTTGTATTTTGCATCAATAACTATTTTTAATTAATTGAGCAAGATACCAAAAATTTTGAGCGCTATTGATTGCAAAATAATTTGATTTGATTTGGAACCATCCTGGTGCATACAATTATATGATTATTGTACAAACTCAGAAAGTTCTTTTGTTGGCTTTTCTGTTGAAATATATAAGCGTAAAATACGATTTGCACTTGTGAGCCACCGAGCATGATGAATGTTTCTTGGAAAACTTTTAGAGATTTCATTTGAAACATCTTCCTGATTGAATAGATAAACAGATGCTGTAAAGATATTTTTTATCTGAGCTTAATTCACTAAAGATATTATCAGGAATTAAATGGAATGATTTTTTTGAAAAGAATTACTGCTAAATTAGTCCTATGTTGTTTTTTTTTTACCAATATCTCCTTTCAATAATTCAGGGCCAGATGTTTTTCCATTAATCAACTAAAATACATGTTTAATGAGAAGCTCATTCAAATGCTGTTGACAAACGAGCCATGTAATTGATCTATCAAGATTTGTTTCTATTAATTTTATTACTCCTCTAAATTTTCCAGCGTTTACTACAGTTGCATTACATAAGAGAACATTTAAAAAATCACTTCTGCCAGTTTCAAAATTTTTTTGTTTCCTAAATTATTATGCTTAAAAAAAATGAGGGTTAAAGAAAATTAGTAAACATATGAAGGCAAAAAAAATATGTTCGAATAAAAAGATCTTCATAAGAATCTTTTTATTCGAATATATTTTGTTTGTAAATGCAGCCGCCACAGCATTTAATGAAATTCTCTTCAAAATTCGAACTATCTAACTAGAAGGGGCAATTTTTAATTTTCAGAGGCAACGGACGGGAAGTAAAAAAAAATTCATTAATGCAAAAAATTAATGTTAAATTTAATCATAAAGATTTTATTAAAATTGTTTCATAGTTCTGCAATATTTAATTCGCAATTGTTTAATTGAATACTCAACAGAAAATTGTTACTGAATTTGTATTTGAATTGCACCTCGGCAAAAAAATTTTTGGAGAATTTACAAAATGTTATTTTGTTTTGCATTTAATCCAAGCCAGTACAGTAGGAGCAACAAAGATTGAATTTTATATAAAAGATTGAGTTTTAAGTAAAAGCGTTTTTCACTAAGTTTTATAAAAGTCAGCAAAAAGTCCATGCTGTTGTTTATACCAAGTTATGGACTTTTTTAACGAGTAGTTCAAACAATGCAGTAAAATATAGAAAATTTGAATTTAGAAAATTATTCAAATTGGATAGCATTTCAGTTTTTCGGAAATTATAGATATTTTAACTGTATAACAAAAAATGTTTTTGTTTGAAAATTGTCGTGTTTAGATTTTGCTTCATTAAAGATTTTTTTTTTCTTGGAATCTAAAAACAATTTCTGCGCATGTTCATGCAATTTTAAATTAAGTAATGTTTGCAAGCGGGTTTATGAAAAACAGATGCCATTTTTAACTTGACAGATTCTTCTGATAGTTCCTCGAAATCATACGTTTATTTATAAACGAAATTGTTTTTTCTTTACTTAGATTACAATTTCTCCAATAAAGTCAGCTAAGAAACGGGTGATTTGAAATATCCCTGTAATATATTAAAAACTAATTTTGCGATGCCCTTAACTTGAATCATTCAAAACTGTTTATGCTGCTTAGTTTTATTCATGCTGTAATCCGTAATCTCCATTTTTAAATACTTAAAAGTATATATACAGTTTTATACGACACGGTGCACCGTGTGCACCGTGTCGTAAAACTGTATATGCTTTAACATTGGAGATTATATACTGTGCCTCAAACAACAACTTCCAAACTAAAATTAATTAATGCTTCGAACCAAATATATGTATAAAAGGTATGAATATCTTCAACCTACTCTTAAATCCGTTGAGAATAATAAAATCATATTGTTAATTTTGAACCTATTGAACCCCAAAAACTACCGTGAGTTACGCTTTTAAGCAACATTTACGGAACACCTCTTAATAAAGTACTAGAAGAAAGACCGGGTCTATCAAACTCTAATGCCTAAATAAACATTAATGATCAACACAACACTCCATCGTAAGAACTGAGACGACGAAAGAGTTCGAGTCACTTTTACGGTGCCTTAAGCTAACAGAAAAATAAATTGCTGACATTGCTAAATTATTGTTAAAACAACAAGGTATTTTTGTTAAATCTCCGGACCAGTTAGGGCGAATACACCTCGTAAGACACGTTATCGAAACAGGAGATAGTACAGCGATTAGGAAAAGACCCTACCAAGTGGCTCCAATGCAACGAAAACAAATTGATGAAAAGATGGTAATGGTGTTGAGAATAAATCTTATATGGATATCAGTGAGTCCATGGGCAGCACCAGTTATTTTATTTCCAAAACCAAACCGAGAAGTTAGACTTTGCATTGATTTCAGAGAAATTAATGGAGAAACCAAAAAAGATTCACATTATCTTGCAGAACTAATGACGTACTGGACAGTCTCAACGGTGCACGATATTTTACAACCCTAGATTTAATGAATAAAAAATGAAATGAAAGAAACTTTTTAAGAGAGAACAGCTTTTATAACACATCGAGGATTATTCGAATGCAACGTAATGCCATTCAGACTTTGTAACGCACCTAGCATCTTTCAGCGACGATGGTACTAGTTTTAAAATAAGAGTTATAGAAATTTTGTTTAATATATATTAGTGACAGCAATATTTTCCTCTGGATTTGAACTACATCTTCAGCATATTGACAAAGTATTTCAGAGACTTGCAGAAGCAAATTTAAAACTGAAGGCTTGGAAATTTTGCGTAACAATCAGCCACCTTCTTTGGGGATATAGTAACTAGGGATGGAATAAAACCAAACCTAGAAAATATATCTGCTGTACGAAGTTATCCGATACCGAAACATATAAAACGTACAAGATCGTTCTTAGGATTAGTATGCTATTACCGCAGATTCATTAAAAGTTTTAGTAAAATTGCTACACCTCTTTACAACCTTACTAGGTTAAGAGTCAAATTACAAAGGAATAACATCTTTCAAGAAGCTTAATACTGTAATTAAATTTTTGTTAAACTGACTATGACAGATCGGCTCCAACACCTTTTTTTATATACTAAATCTTGCATAACTTTGCAAATACCAGATACTAAAAACACAATACTAATTACCTACTGTTGTAATTAGTGCGTCAAAAATTCATTGAGAAAAATGTCTAAGAAAATATATATGGAATCATTGTGCACAAATGTCTAAGAAAAAGAAATATGGTTCATTGTGCACAATTCATAGTGCACAATGAATCCAGAAACAATATATAAATTGTAAAGCTTATGAAGAAAAGTAGAAATAAAAATCGTCAATAAGCAACATAGTCGTAGTGATACTACAAGCTATTTTGGCAGTATAACACCAATGGCAAAAATGATTAAAAAATTTGATGTGTCTGGCGATGTGGCAGTATGGCTGAAGAAAGTTAAACTGGTCGGTGAACTACAAAAGATGGGCAATCTGTCTTTGATAATTCCGTTATTTCTCGAAGGAAGTGCATTCGCCTTATATGAACAACTTAGCGATAACAACAAAACCTCAGCTGCGGATATTGAAAATACTTTATTGGATGCGTTTGCAGTTGATAGCTTTTAAGCCTACGAGCTGTTAGAGATTGGAGATGGAACGAAGGCGAATCCGTCGATGTTTACATGGCCAGTTTGCGTCAACCAATGAGAATGGCAAAAGTTGAAAATTAAGAGTTGCTGCAGCGAGCGTTTATAACTGAATTGCCAGGTGAAACTTCAAAGCAGTTACGAGCACAAGTAGAAATATTTGGGATCAACTTGCAGGACGTGTTAAACCATGCAAGAGCGCTTTTATCGGAACCAACAAAAGAGGAATGTGTTTCAACGACAATCTCTGGAATCCACAAAAATGCTAATAGATCATCTTCATCCTCTAATGGTTTTAATTGTTATAACTGCGGTAAACCGAGACACGTTGCTCGAAACTGTCTTTTAAAGCAACGGAATACTAATGGTGTAATAACATGTTTTCGATGCAAAAAAACTGGCCATATTGCAAGATTTTGCTCATCGCAACAGGGTAACTCAAGTGGGGAGTTGCCAGTGCCAGCTGTTCCCTTAAGCAACTAATGGCGCTCCCAATATGCATGGTACACGTGAACAACTTTGCAGCAAAAGCACTAGTCGATAGTGGATGTACCCGAACCATTATTTCAAGAAAATGGCTTGGAAAGCAAATGTTCACATCAGAAGAAACGAACTCAAGGTATTGGCTGTAAACGGAGAACTTGTAGAAACAGTGGGAGAAGAATGATAACACTGGTAATAGCTGGGAAACAGCTAGAGGCGTCAGTAAAGATTTTAAGAAGCTTTCTCGACTGTATTGACGCTGTTATTGGTATGGATATTATTAATCGTTGTGGAGGAGTGCACCTATACGATAGGAAGATCGAGTTTGGTTTTGTTTCAATTTGTAAGGAGAAAAAATCTGTTGGCAACAATGTTACTATGATGGACAAGGATTTTGATGCTTACTTTGGTGGCACAAAGTGGACTGCTAAATACAAATGGAAACACCATGAACCCCAACTGAAGAACTCTGTTGCACAGTATAAGATAAAATCCCAGATAATACATCAATTTAATGAAGATATGGACTTATGGGTGGAAAACGGTTGGTTAAAACTATGCAAAAAGAATGAACAAGGGATTATCCCGGTAATGGCAGTTGAACAGGAAAATAAAGGGAAAATACGACCGGTTTTGGACTTTCATGAGTTGAATCAGTATGTTAATTCGCATAATGCCTCAAGCGATGCATGTGACGAAACAGTGAGGAGATGGAGTAAAATAGGTAACAAACTTTCAATACTTGATCTCAGATGCGCCTTCATGCAAATTCACATTGATCCGGTTTTATGGAAGCATCAGGTAATAGTCTACAAAGAGATGCAATACCATCTTACACGTATTGGCTTTGGTTTAAATTCTGCACCAAAAATCATGTCTTCAAATCTAGGCAAAGTGCTGAGTCTCGATGCAGGTATTAATGAAGCAACTGACCTCTACATCGACGATATAATTGTTAATTTAAAAAAGACATCAGTTGAAAACGTCGTAAACCATTTGGCGCGGTATGGATTGATAATAAAAGAACCGGAGGAATGTAGTGCTGCACGAGTGTTGGGTTTGCAACTGTTTAGAAACGAAAAGAAAGAGCTTTGTTAGAAGCGTGGCAATGATATTCGAAGTCAGAAGTCATCAAATAACATGACGAAGAGTTTTTTCAATATGTGGGCACTTATTATTATCCCGTTGGAAATTGGCTTAAAATGGCTTGCAGCTTTATAAAACGTCATAGCCATGGAGAAGTTTGGGATGATTTAATTGGGGATCAATCACAGTCATGGTTGGTCGAAATACTGCATCGGTTGGGGTTAAACGATCCTGTAAAAGGGATATGGGATGCTGAAGGGATTCACAATGGAGCAATATTGTAGTGTGATGCAAGTACCATGGCAATGGGAGTTGTTCTAGAATATGATGGTGCAATAATTGAGGATGCAGCCTGGCTACGAAGCATCAATAATGTCATGTATATTAATATTGCTGAATTAGAAGCTGTGGTACGTGGGATAAATCTAGCCGTCAAGTGGGATATACGCAACCTAACAGTGATCCCTAACTCAGTAACCGTACATGAATGGCTAAAAAGTGTGCTGACCGAAAGTCATAGAGTTCGATCAAATGGGTTATCGGAAATGCTTATTAAACGAAGACTCTTACTATTACAAGATTTAATAAAGGAATATAAAATGAACATCGTGTTACAATGGGTTCCGTCCGCTAAAAACAAAGCCAATGCACTGACAAGAGTTTCTAAGACCTGGCTAAATGAACTTTCTCGTAAAGATGTCAAAGAACTATATGGGTGGAATATTGCAGAAGAAATTCGTAAATGTCACTCAAAGCATCATTTTGGCGTCAATCAGACGATGTTCACAGTTCAAAGAATAATTCCGTAAGTGATGAGGAAAGACGTCGAAGAATGTGTGCGCTCTTGTCGTCAGTGCAACTCAATCGATCCAGCACCATTAAAATGGGAACACGGAGTACTAGATGTTCCCGATACATGGGATCGTATTGCCTGTGATGTGACTCACCATAAAGGGTCACTGTTCCTTACAATGATTGACTGTGGTCCGAGTCAATTTGCAGTGTGGAGAAAAATGTCTCGCGAAGATATCAAGAGTGTCCTAACTCAATTGGATACGGTATTTAGGGAGCATAGTCCACCACGAGAACTATTGATGGACAATCGAGCGGTGTTCAAATTGAATGAGCTCTCCATATTTTGTGAGAACTGGTGTGTACTAAAGATGTATAGATGTGCATATAGACCAGCAGGAAATGGGATTGTGGAGCGTGTTCACCGTACAGTAAAACGTACCCCTGCGAGGAAACAGATATGTCCGTTGTAAGCAGTATTTTGTTATATTCAAAAGTATAAGTACGAATGGCGTCTACCAGTTCAAGGGGAGAAGAACACTGAAACTCAGGAAATATCAACACAGGTTACAAATAACTACAGGATTGGAGAACAAGTTTACGTTCGTCCCAGCTACGCAAAGTGCACCTCGGTTTGGAATATTGCCAATGCAACCAACGTAATCACAAAAACAGATATCGAAATAGATGGTGTACCAAGACATGTGCGAGACGTAAGGAAAGTTCCTGCATCAGATAAGAATAAAAAGAAGAAAGTTTCAAAAATTATTGACACTGAAGGTAGTGAAAGAGATGATATAGGTATTTTTACTCTCTGGGACGAAGAGGCAGATGCTAACGATGATAAAGAGGATAACAGTATAGAAATTATAGATAATGATGAGCTGCCAGTGATTAGACGGTCTACCAGAGAAAGAAGAATGCCAATATGTTTAACTGACTATGTGACTTAAGAACTTTTTTTTTTAGGGGAGATGTTGTAATTAGTGCGTCAAAAATTCATTTAGAAAAATGTCTATATATGGTTCATTGTGCACAATTAATCTAGAAACAATATATAAATTGTAAAGCTTATGAAGAAAAGTAGAAATAAAAATCGTCAATAAGCAACATAATCGTCGTGCTATTACACCTACTTGATTCCATATACTAATTACCATAATATAAAAAGGACGTCATCGAGTAATTTAATAAATGTTTATGACACACTCCCCTATTGCAGAGAGAATATCTACAAATCTTCATCAAAATGTTCATCAAGGGTTGTTATTTTTATAAGTTCTTCAGCCTTTCGTGAAGGTCTTTACCTCAGGGTTTTTGTTTGCTCTTGAGGTGTGTTTTTGCTAATTTTAGAATCCTTTAGGATTTCTTTGATCTCGGTAGGACCTTGGCAACAAATTTCCAACGGATAAAGCATCTGAATTGGTCTTTTCACTATTTGATTATTTACTGTTCTTAATTTAGCGCTGAGGATTATATTTTCTGCTCAGCGTAAAAGTTTGGTTACCATATCAACTTTCCATTCGCTTCTATTCTTTTCTTCTCCTTTAAGCAAGAAAATCTCTTCTACTGTTATGTCCTTTTGATTACTGTCTTTGTACTGGTAGTTTTTCTCGTAATGATCTTAAGTACTCGCTTGTCCACCTTTTTCACGCTAAATTCTTGCATTTTGTTAAATACCTCATTGCTCGTGTCGTCGTTTTGTTGTTGAATTCTTCATCATCATCATATTCCGCATTTTCGAAACGGATAATAATACTTTTCGGATGTGAAATAATGTTTGGTGTCAATACCGGAAGTTGATTATCGTTTTCGATATTTACGAATGGTCGGATATTCAATGAAATTTCAATATTAATAAAAACTTTTTTAAGTCTTTCGAAATTCAGACGAATCCTTCCAGTTGCTTTGTGTCTTGATCTTTTTACCAAACCCACTATTCTTTCAAAGAAACCCTTCCATCATGGGCTTCTTGTTAAATTGAGCTTCCATTTTATTTTCATTTCACTTATGTATTCGTTTATCAGAGAGTCTTTGTGCAATCGTCGGATCTACCTTGCAGTAATTACAAATGTTTTAGCATTGCCGCTTATTATGAGTGTAGATGTGCCTCTTCTTGCCATCGTTTCTTTTATACTTGGTCGGAAATTTTCATTTTTGATTGTTTTTAGTAGATTCAAATTGATTGCTCTTGAAGTTGCACAAGTATAAAGTACTTTTTACAATTTTTTTGTAACATTATTTGCTTACTTTATATTTGATTGGACCAGCGAAACCTAACCACTAGTTTCAAAAGGGTATTTATCATCAGTTTGATCATTGCCAAATAAGTCGTATATGGAACTAGTAGTGGTTTGCACCTAAATCTTTTCCACCAATTACAAACGTATGTTATTGATTTGACTTGGGTACTTAAGTTATCTGTCCAAAAATGATCACAAAACTTGGACATTGTTAGGCCAACCATCCCATGATGTCTTTGTGCATGTACTCTTTGAATAATAAGTTTGTAAAGGGATGCTTGCGAGGTAAAAATATTGCATGCTCACTTTGTATACGACCCATACAAACTAAGTCAGTAGAGGTGTGCGAAACTCGAAGTTTCGAGTTCTAGTTTGAGTTTACTCAATAATCGAACTCGAATCGAATGTGTTTAGTTAATCGAATATAAATCGAATTTTGAACCAAAAGTTTGATATTTAAAAAGTTGCTGTAAAATAGTATTAAAACTCCTCAAAAAGTCGTTGTAAAATGATATTAAAACGTTTTAATATGGAGGACGAGAGAGTAAGGAGCGTTATTTGGAATTATTTTGATAGGCGTAAATTTGACGATACTATTTTTGTTTTTGGAAAATTGGAAAATGCAGTCAAAAAATATCTTGTCCTACTTCATCTACGACTGGCTTATTTACTCACCTGAAAAGTTATCATAAGAAGGAATCAGGAGAGTGTGATAAAAAGGCACAAGAAGCAAAAAAAAAAAGAAAAAGGAAGAAAATAAAGCTGGAACACAACTTTCAGTTAGTGTCACAGACCTGTGGGCTAAGAAAACAGCATGGACGTTTGACGCTAAATAAATAACACGAGCTTTTGGACGCATGTTGGCTTCTGATTACCTGCCGTACGATTTTGTAGAGGGTTTTCAGGCACTTATGAAGTTGGTTGTTCCTCAGTATCATATTCCAAGCAGGACCACTTTTTCTTGCATTATTGTGCCAACTATGTATAAAAATCTGAAACGAGAAATGATTGATCGCATTACTACTGAGCTTGTTGGCATGCCATTTTATTGCTTTTCCACAGACATATGGTCTTCTCGTGCACTGCATTCCTATATATCATTTTGTTTGATTTATTTAACTGCTGATTTTCAAATGCGATTGTATACACTGGAGAATAAACCATTTTTGGCTGTGTCACATACGGGCAAAGCAATATATTGAACGTATATTGATACTACCAAGAGCAGTATTAATATACGTTTTTCGAGACAATGGTAGTAATATGAGAGTAGCCATGAACATGTGCCAAAATTTTATGGAGTTACCTTGCTTTGCTCATACGCTTCAATTATCAATTAATGATGCAGTATGCGAAATTTAATGCATGATTAGTATGATAGCGAAATGTAAAAAAACTGTCTCGCACTGCCATCATTGTGTTCAATTACCTCAATTGCTGTATGCACAACAAAAACAATTAAAAAGAGATGAACGTGGGAACAATTATTTATATACTGAGGCTCAGTATATATGTTTATGTCAGTGTTTTATCAACCTTTTTTCAACATTCACTGTCATTATTAATCACGCACTAATTTTTAATTACCTATTATCACATAAAGATTTTTTTAACTTCAATTGCATTACGGACCATGGTCATACTCATCTAATATATCAATATCTAACTATCTATATTCCTAGAACTATTTGACAGCTTTTGTAATAATTTATTAGGTTCAGCCAAATGCAGTTTGCACACTGGGAGATCCCAGGTACAAGTCACTTTACTGCAAACAACCTGAGAAGCCGGTGGCCAACTTATCAAAGCTTCGTGAATTACTCAAAGAACTTCGAACAGTACCAGGTTCAAGACCAAAACCAGTCTAGTCTCAGCACTCAGTGCCGGAGTCTACACTAGAAACACAATCAACAGGTTTGTGAAAATCCCTCGATTACATGATGACAGCAACTGCAATCAACGACAATGTTGCTGATGCTGATGTGTCAAGTACAAGTGCGCTTGATAATGATGTGAAGACATTTTTGAAAGATATGGCAATTGGGCGCAATGGTTGTCCACTGACATGGTGGAGGCAAAATAAAAGTCGATATTCTTGTCTTGCTAAGCTTGTTCAATCACTTCTGGCAATTCCAACGGTCAGTGTCAATTCAAAGCGTCTGAACTCAACACATCGGAACATCGTTTCCATTAAACGCTGCAGTCTTCTATCAGAGCATGTAGAAGAACTTACCTTTTTTCATAAAAATTTGTAGACTTTTCGCATTAGGATAAGCATGGTTTGTTGATAATGAGATTTTTTATTGAATTGAATGAACACTTTCACTTGTTTGTTTAATAATCTCGAACTCGAATTTGAACTCGATCGAATTTTTTGTAATCTCGATCGAACTCGATTGAAGATAAAAAACCTCATCTCGCACAGCTCTATTAGTCAGTTGTAATTTTTATGCAATCATAGTCTTTCTCAGTTTCTTTATATTGTTTGGATTTATCGAATTCGTATTTTGATCAGCTTCTGCATAGCGTTGTTTCTTTCAGTAGCCTACAGCCCACCTCGTTATTTTTCTTTTTTACTTTTAAGATTGGTAATAGTACTTATGATCCATACCATTATTCTTATAACTTTAGGAAATTGATACTTGTTCATAAGTTCATCGAAATATTTAAACCTGGCGCACGATTATCCAACTTCTTTATTGATTTCTTTGACACGATTTGATACAAGCTGCTTCCTTATGCGATTGTCATTAAGGATCCAGTGGAGAATTTATCTATCAACCCAACCGTACATTTCCATAACTGAGTGTCTTTCATGTGCCAATCAAAGGTTTGTAAGAGCATTAGCTACCGTGTGTCCAGAAATCAATTTAAGTCTCGGAATCGAACAAACTCTTTTTAAAATGCCTGATTTGGCTGTAAAAAAATCTCGAGTTACTTCGTTACCCTGATGTACTATTATGTATATTGCACTGCAGCAGCAATCTTTTCTTGCATCACCAAATCCATGGATTTCAATCTTTTTTATTATCTGATTCAAAACAGTTATACTTCTTGATATTGTTCTTAGATCTGGTAAAGTAATTTTCCGAAGCATCTAGCTCTTTGTTAATTTAAGAGAACTCTTTTTGTCCCATGGAAACTTAAAATCACAGATTTGTTGATATAAAGGTTTTTCTGTTAGTGTCATTTTCTTTTAGGGTAATTATACCAAGTGGATCAAAAACTTTCTAAAATTCCTCTTTTGGTTGTGAAATTTGTCGGTCAGCCTACAATCCACTATTAATGTGCATCATTTTTGTCCCACAACAAACCTAGAATTTTTGAATAACGTTGGTTTTGTTGATTGTTTGTAACTTCATGATATGAAGTTAAAAACAATGAACATTGACTTATTGGTTTCCAATACAGAAAACTTTGAATGCCATTTCTGAATTGGAATCCTCCCTTTTTGAACAAATGAATAGCTGTTTGTTTCAGTTTTTAGACCTATTCCAGGTTGGCTCCCCCAGTGATTATATTATCAACATATACGCTTTTGTTGATTATCTGAACTTTATTCTTTTAATGCGGATTTAGTTTTTCATGTCAATATATTTTGCTTGATTACTACTCCAAGAATAAAGGGATTAGATGCACAGCCAAACGGGATTCGAGTTAACCTTCGAGTTATTACTTCTTTACTTTTCAAGTCGAATATGAAATAGAAACGGAAAACATCACGATCTTTTGTATCAACTCTTATTTGTAGAAAGGCTTGTTTAATTACTACTGTTAGGAAAGCAGATTGCAACCTATTTTTTAAAATAAAATTGAGTAGTAAGGTTTGTAACGGAAGACAAATATTTAAACAGTCGTTAAGCGAGGGTAAACCGTATTCTTTAGCTGACGCATCAAAAACAATCCTTAGTTCGGTTGTTTTGAAATACTCCTTTATCACTTCTCGATGAGATATCTAGTATATTCTCTTGCCAGTTGGTTTGTTTGGGGCATGCTCAATAATACAATCTTTGAGTTGTTCTTTAGTAATAGCGTTATACTTTATTAGATCATTTGGTTTCTTTTCCAGTTTTCTTACTACGCTATGCAAGCTTGAGACTCTCCCATATGAGTAAGATACTAGTTTTGAACGTTCTTCTTTCTATGTTAATACAGTATAATAAAAACCATTCGAGTCTTGTTGTAGCTGTTCTTTAAGTTTTTAACACACTTCACTTTGATTTCCTTCGCTTTGATCTTCTAGACCAAGAATATCAAAGCTGTATAGGCCTTTGTAGCGGTCGTTAGTTGACTAGTAAAATATAAGCAGTATGAGGTGCTTTGTCCTGGTCCCATTATCGTCCACCCAAGTATGTTTTCTTCCGCAATAGCTTTTTTATCATTTCCAATCCTGAAGCCTTTCAAATATATTGTTGCAATATTGCCACCACCAATTGTAAAATGGATTTTATGATCATTAAAGTCATTTTCATTGTAAAAATACAATTCGTTTAAGTGTTTGTATTCCTTTTTTAGGATATCCAAGGATTTTGTTGCACTGCAAACACTTTCCGTTTTAAGTTGTAAAGTTTTACATCAAGGCTGTTGCGTCTGTTTATTGAATGTAGAGTCGCCTAGAACACCGGAAGATTTTTATGTACTGATCCAGTCATTGTCTCAACATTTTTCAACTCCCAGTTATTTGGATCTAACTTTAGGCACCTGATTAGCCTAAAGTGTAAGAACTAACAGCTCCCTTATCCAAGAGTGCTCTCACTTTACATTTGCCAACATTCACAAGAACGATTGGATGAATAGTTTTCCCTTTGTATCCAACCAAAAGGATGCCCTTTTTTGATTCATCTCTATTAACCCAAAACAGGGTTCATCAGCTATTTGAGAACATCGCGTTATGTCATCATTTCTTCATGTTCAATTAATTTTTTTTTTCATTTTTTGCAGATAATATGACAGATAATAAACTAACACAAGAAATGAAAAGACATGCTGTAATTGTAGCATTAAAGGCAGAGCATAGCGATTTACAAATCGCACAATTTCTTAAAGTTGTCCGATCTTTTGTTTTTGAAGTTCGCAAGGAGTAAGAAGAAAATGATGGGGATTGTAATCAAGCTGTTAAGGGTAAAAAGCACGAGCAACTGTAAGACACGACTAAAACACCTGAATTTATTCATCAAGTTCAGAATATCGTTGACGAGAGCCCCCAAAATTCAATAAGGTCCATCGCAAAAGACCTGGGTCTTTCAGAAGCCACAATTCGAAGGACTGTCACTGAAAGTCTTCGCTAAAAGTCTTATGTGATGAGGAGAGGCCAGTTATTGTCCGAGAACACCCAAGCGAATTGTTTGATAAAGTCCAAGAGGCTGTTAAACAAACTAAAACATCGTGTTGATAAAGGCATGATTTGGTTTTTTCAGATGAGAAAAACTTTGATCAAGATCAAAAAGTAAATATAAGAAATGACAGATGGTTGTGTGATGACCCTTGCAAAGTTCCAACAGTCATGCACACATAGTTTCCTGCAACTGTTATGGTTTTGGAGGTTGTTAGCAACGAAGTATATGTGATGCCAGCACACTTCTTTCCGCAAGGACTAAGAGTCACTTCTGCTGCTTACATTGAAGTCTTGGGTACTGTTGTTAAGCCTTAGATCAATAGAGTAGGAAATGGATGGCCCTACATTTTTCAATAAGGCTCTGCACCTGCACATAAAGCTCAAAACAATCAGGAATAGTTGGCGAACCATATTTATGATCACATCATTCCAAACTTGTGGCCTCCAAACTCTCCAGACCTGAATCCATTGGATTGTTTTGTGTGGGGCGACGTTGAGAGAGATGTTAATAAACATCCTCACAGCGCCAAAGATTCTCTGAAAGAATCTATTGTCCGAGTAATGGACAACATGAATGAGGCCCATCTCAAGCGAGCTTGCAGTCGGTTTAGGATAGAGCATCCCGGCATTCTGAATTCTCGTAAACCAAAAGCAAATAAACCAACACATTCTGCTTTAACTCTAAATATTAAGTTTATTCAGCAGCTCGAAGACTTGAGAGTTTGGATGAAGAGGAGGCATTTTTTCGGTGCTCACAGTAAAAAAGTTATATCTAGCCATTGGGGTTTAGTTGTATCTATTTCTAATATTATTTGTCTCACAAACGAATTGCTTAATTAGGACTTCTTTAATGTTTGCTCAGTTTAATCAGCACTGTGAAAATAATTTTTTTGCATTTATATGAAATTAAGAATGTTTGAATGACAGACCAACTGCGATGCAATTCAAATCAGGTTATCAAAATGTGTTAGCACTTCTTTTAACAGAACAAGTCAGTTGTAATTGCAACAGAGAAATTTGTCTCCTAAAGTCAGAGCCAAAACTCTTCAAATGAACATGCGATCCTTAAACAGCCATCTGCATTGTTAAAAAAAAACTATAACCTTGTATATTACCAAATGATTTAAGTGATTTAGTTTTCACACTCAGTTAAAGAGATTTTGAAATGAATTGCTGATTATTTGAAAAACGATGTTCAATATCTTAAAAATAAATTCAAGTTTGACACCAAGTGAAAGTAATTTATTTAATACTGATTTATTTTTTTACAAAACTTGCTTCACGAAATGGAAATTGTTTTTCTAACGCAAATGAAAGTTTTGTTAACTAAAAGAATTATTATACAAAAAATTATTGAAATAATAGTAAATAATTGTACTTTTACATATCTTTACAATGAACATTTTGATCATGCCTTTCACTTGATAGAAAGTCTAATTAGAAGCTTTGTTTATATGAGAACATATCTTAAAATGTCTTATTTTATAAGGTTTTATAATCGAGATATGGCACCACGAAACAAGACGTAAAAAAAAGTTGGTTCTCTTATCCATGCTTAATTTGATTTTTAAGTTATTTTTCAAAAAACATATTTCTTAAAAAAAGTTTGCTTTTTTTTTTTCTCAGTATCATCAGCTAACAATTTAGCATCTAAATAGAGAATATATATTTAATCTAATAAGAATGGAATAAAGTGATTTTAAAAGCGATTAAATTAAAAGCGTTTTTTATTAGATTAAAAGCGATTTTTTCAAAAGCGATTAATTAAAAGATACTAATAAAATAATAAAAAGTTACTAATAAAACAACTTAATATTTAAAACTATGATTTAGGATTACCTGGATTTCATCACATTACATTCACTGTGTCCTCTAAAAATGTCTAATCTATATTTTTCAATAGAAATGTCTTGGCAGCTTTTACAAACTCTTGATACCAATGCATCATTTTTTAAAGTAAAAAAAATCTATTTTGTTTAATTTTGCATTTCAAGTTATTTGATTAAAGAGATTTATGCAAAAGCAGTGTTACAAACTGAAGTGGGTAACCGCTATTTTTTTTTTTTTGAGTCCGATATCCGATAGTTCGATAAATTGAGTTCCTAATCCGATATCGATATCCAATAGCTTTCCTAATTTGCCGGTCTGATTATAGATATTCCGATAGTCCGATAGCTAAAAAAAAAATTTTTTTATGCTTTTTTTGATTCTTTTACTCGTTTTGAAAAAAATTCTCTTGTTCCAAAGTTTTTCAAAATTAAAAGAATGGCTATAGGCTTACGAGTGACTACCTTACATACAATATTTAATAAATGCAGTGCAAGAAAAACTAGGCATAAGTTGAATAAATTATTTCACATAAAAAATACAAAAGCTATGATATCAATTTTGAACTTATTGTATTATATCAAAGACTTTGAGGCCAAAAAGATTTAATATTATTGAATTGTATTGATTTTTTTTTGGCCATAAAAAGTTTGATCCCCTAGCTAAAGCGCATCTCCACGGCCGCAGATGAGGGCAAAGGGGTATTATATTTTTAAAAAAATGTCCAATCAGACACTTCTGCGGAGCTGGGAGAACTGGTCAAATAAGGCGTGGATCCTGCTGTTGCCCCTGACCCTGTTCCACTCATCAAAGGTTTTCTCTATGTCCTCTTCTAGGCGCCCCTGATTGGCCACCATATCTTCATTCCTCATATTCTTGAAGGGGTCATCTTTAGCACCTGCCATTACTTCAATCCCGCAAATCTCTTCAACAGGGTTGCCTTCATCACTGCCTCAATGATGATATTTCTCTTCATGTCGGCCTTTTTGAGTATGTTTATCTTCCTAACAACCCCGAGCTGAAAGTGAGGATGGAGAGCTGTGGCTATGAGGAGGTTCTTATCACTGAACATATACTCAAACCTTCCCTTAAAGACCACCCTAGGGTTGTTAGGGTTCTCCAGCAGGAAGTTGATAAGATGCTGCCCCTCTACGGTGCTTTTGTTGTTCTTCATAACTACCACCTTATCCTTCATAAGCTTGACGGTGGGTAGGAAAATTTCCATGTAGGCCTTTTCCTCAGACTGCAGACTGTGTTGGCATTCGGCAATAGGCTTTATAAGCTTGCAATATTTACCCAGCAGAGCTCTCTCAGTCTCATAAAAGGGCGGCAGGCTTTGCTTGCGCATGAAGATGTTAAGTTCCTCCTTCTGATATGGATTCTCAAGCACCTGATGGAGCAAAGCACAGAACTCATTATGTGAGTTCCAGCAAGTCACACCTATAATTCGTAGTTTCATGCCAATGACCTCCTTGATCTTGTTTGCCACTACTTTCATTCTATTTTGACAATTCTATAACCCCTGTACCTTTCCAGCAATCTTTGTGAAAGGAGCCTTTGCACCAAAGTTCCAACCTGTTACCTTAAAATATTTAATCATTTTTAGTAATTTCTTCATAAAAAGTTCAAACTATAAACCATTATTAGCTATAACTAATTTAAAAGTAAGAACTTGTATACTGAATACTGGAATGCTGTTAAAAGTTAAGTAGGCTTGCTGGCACATACACAGTATAGTTACCAGGGGTGTAACTAGGTTTTTTCTACAGGGCGGGGAGTAACTTTTTTTTCCTAACCTACATTAGTCTAGCCTTCCCTAACATTTCCTAAATATGATTCGCTTTGCCTAATCTATCTTACCTTAGCTTGGCCAAACCTAATTTCGTTCGGAAAAACATTTGTTCAGTTTGCAAATACTGATAAAACTTATGAGTAGAAAGTCACGTTGCTAACATCTACTGTCGCCATTAAGTTGACTGTATAGGCACCACAGCAGCGGTGAGTGGGCAGGTCAAGGCAGGTCACCTCATCCACCATATGCTCCAAGACATATGGTGGATGAGGTGACCTGCTCCTCCACCTCGATGGGCTTGACAACTGTCTCGTCTTCCTCATTGTCAGTCTCAGGATCAGAATCTCAGAAATATTATGATATAAAAAATGAATTTAGTACAGATTAGGTACCTTGGCAATAAAAAGCATATTTTGCTATTTAAAATTTAACAAAATAAAAAGAAATATAAAAATCATGTTTAGATAAATTTATTATCTATTAATGGAAAACAATGTTTTTCATATAACTTTAAACATATTCTCTAACTTTAAGTAAAATAGTTTAACTACTTATCTTTTTCTTACTGAACTATCATTTTAAACTAAACAAGAAGACAAATACAACTATTAGGATTTACCTACCAACCTCCTCCTCATCCTCCAAAGCACCAGAAAGCTTGATCTTGAAGACAGCATTGTAGTTCGCTCCATTGTACGTTGTTTTGCTTATGGTCTTGCTGAAGAGGGTAATCTCGATGAGCAGATCCACAATGGGCTAGGCTAAATAATCGCCTGTCAGCTGGACAAGAATCTCCTTTATGCGCAGGACAGCTTTTTCTCTATTGAGGGTTTTGCAATCGCACATCAGTGGACAGTCACGCCAAAAAAGTTTCTCTAAACTGCTGGTGAGGGCAGCTTTGGCTTTGCCTCCCAGCAGGGCAATATCCAATATCCTAAAGGAAAAAATGTACAATAAAGGTCAAGTTCAATTATTCTTTCAAGAAACTTGCTTACGTTTTACTACTTTGACACAAAAAAAGGAAGGACAAAGAATTCAAAAGCTTATTGATCTGGAGACAAAATACTGCAGGAGACAAAATTTAATGGGATCCATGCAGATTCAGAAACGAAACACTGATTGACTAAATAATAAAATTATAATTACTTGGTTCCAGATGCATGTCTGCCAAGCTTAGAGCCAGCACTTAGGGTAACTATGAAGTCAGTAGCCCCCAGATGGTGCTGGGCTTTGTTTTGGATCTTGAGGTTGCTGAATGAGGTCGTAAAGTACTTGATTTCCTTGCCTTAAACCTTGCTGCCCAACTTTCCTAAACACCTTAGAGCCGTTGTTTTTTGGGTTCGGGCGAAGTAAGATCAAAAGTACTCACATATTTGGGGTGGTGGCGCATAGCACTAGGTAGCCGACTTGACTCAAATGTCAAACATTTGTCCATTTCAACTTAGTATGATATCTAACTGTAACTATTTATAGAAAGTTAAATTTAATAAAATAATAACATTAATTAATTAATAGACATATTACAGTGGTTCATAGCACTGGGTAGCTGGTAGCAATACTTGTAAATATCATCTTGCAATGGTACCTTCTCTTCTCTCCCCTATCTAAATTTCTCAAACAATTTATACTTCTCAAAATCCATAAAAAAAACCTTAAATAACCGTCATAAAAAAATCTCCTACTATTATATATAGAAGTTAATTGTTAAAAGCCATTTTCACAAGGAAATTATGAAACCTTAATTCTTTTCATTAGTTAATATGATTGCTTCCGCGCAATCACAGCAATTCAATTACAACCTCGCTATACTATTAGCACAGACACAGGCTGACATTATGTCTTGTTTTTGCCTGGACCTTCCCATTTTTTGTATTTACTTGTTGTCCCATTTTTTCAATGATTATTTTTCAAGTAATTAATGATTTATTAATACTTATATATATCGTAAGTCACTCTAATTCAAATTTTATGGGGAAAAATAAAAGTTCAAATCAGAGAGATTTTCGAATTATTGAAAGTTGACTTTTCGTATTTTAACAGTGCGTACCGTAAAAGTACCTAACTTTGCACAACCGTTGGTAACTTTGCACAACAGTATGTCAAAGATGTTTTACTCTCTAGCAACTAAAAAGTTGAACTACAAATGCAAATCACTTTAGAATCCGACGGTTTGTTTTAGTGTCAATACGAAACTCATGTAAAAAAGTTTTATTAACCCGATTTCTCTAAGCACGAGTCGTTTTGTGTAAACATAGAAGTAGAATACAAAAATTATGTCTTTCAACTTTTATCTGTACAGCAGATCAGATTTAAACTCAAAAGTGAATAAACTGCTTAAAGTGTTTACTATGGTATTGATTTGAAGTATACTAAGTGTTTAAACAAATATCGATAAAAAAAAATTAAAATTTAACAGTCTTGTAAATAAAGTACTTTTTTGGCAGAATTTGGGATAACTTTGCACAATGTACAAAGTTCACCTTAAATGTTATTGGTTATCCAAAAGTAATACTTTCTAAAACTTCATGCAAAATATTTTGTATAATAGAGTTATTTCATACTTTTTTATAGCTTTAAGTAATTTCTTTGGTAACTCAAGGTCAAATCAAGTTATTAGTAATGTTTTTTCCAGATGTCAAGTCATTACAAAAAGAAGCTTAAAACCAGAAAATACAAAAACTATAAAGAGGACGATCTAGCTAAATGTCTTGAAGATCTAAAATCTAAAAAGCTGACACAAGAGCAAGCTGCTACAAAATATGGTGCTAGTCGAAGAACGATTTGTTACAAATTGAAAGGAGAGCATAACTTAAAACCTGGTAAATCGCATTATTTTTCCAAATTAGAGGAAACTCAACCCCTAGATGTAGCTTTCTTTAAACCATTGAAAACAGCTTGGCGTATAATTATCACAGAGTATAAAGATTCACCTGTTGGCTGCACAAAGACATCTCTTGACAAACAACATTTCCCAGAACTTTTGAGTAAGTTAATGTCTGCTGTAGAGCCAAATCAGGCTCGTTATTTACAATCAGGTTTTAGAAAGTGCGGTGTCTATCCAGTGAATGTCAATGAACTTCTTACAAAATTTAGAGAAAGAGAATCTTTTGATAAAGAATTTCTAGAAGACAGCTTTAAGGTTTTCTTACAAGACAAATTTAAATCTTTGGAATCTGAAGGAACTAATAAACGAAAAAAGAAACTTTCTGTTCCTGCAGGCAAAAGTGTTAGCATTGAAGATCTAGAAAAATTTAATGAGGGTTGTGATTTTGCCTCAAAGAAAATTGCAAAGAGGAAAAAATAAGCAAAACTAGGAAACTTTTCAAAGTA
>QPEY01002073.1:7943-22905 GCA_014706445.1 Hydra viridissima | reverse complement strand
AAAAAATCTGATGGTGCACAGAGAGTTTGGCGAAAGAGGGGTGAAGCATTTAATTTGAGTTGCACAAGAGGAACAATTAAACATGGTGGTGGAAGTGTAATGTTATGGGGTTGTATGGCATGGAATGGTGTTGGTAAACTAGAATTTATTGATGAAACAATGAATGCTGATTTGTATAACAATATATTGAAACGAAATTTAAAATCTTCTGCTAAAAGTCTTAGGTTGGGAAACAGTTTTTTGTTTCAACAAGACAATGATCCAAAACATACTGCTAAAAAAACTAAAACTTTTTTTGATGAAAATGGCATAAATGTTTTAGAATGGCCTTCACAGAGCCCAGATTTGAATCCAATAGAGCATTTATGGACTTTATTAGATAAAAAAATAGGTAATAGAGCATTTACGAAAAAAGAAGATTTAAAGAAAGCTGTTGTTAAATCATGGTCTAATATTGACAATAATCAAATCAAATGTCAGGTAGAATCGATGCCGAAACGCTTGTTAAATGTAATTAAAGCAAAAGGAGGACTAACTAAATATTTAACTATATTAATAAAACGCAAAAACTTGAAACTGTTTCTCAGTTATTTTAATAAACTGGTATTTTTTCTTAGCTTTAACCTATAAAGTTTTTCTTGTACAATTATTTTATATGCTAGTGTTTTAACCCCTTCTTTTTGTTTCGAATTCTTAACCAGGTAATTCAAAAGCATAAAGACAAACTTTATAATTTTTTTGAAGGTTTTTTACCAAATAAATAGAGAAAAAAAAAGTTCTTTATAATTACTGCTTGATATAGTATTCTATTCAAAGATGTTAATTTTATTGAAAAATTACTTTGTACAATTAAATTCTGTTCTCACTGTATATATATATATTTATGTATGTATGTATATTGAATCTTCTTAATTCAAAAACCTAAATAATTCGATTGTTGCAAACTAAAAACTGAAAAAGGGGCAAAGAGAATATCGTAAAGTTGTGGAACAAATACATACACCCTAATGTTGTCGTCACAATGTTTGAATTTGATCTTTTTGAAAAAAAATAATTCATTTCATGTATAAATATTAGGAAGACGGAAATACGAAATTTGGACCGTCCAATAGTCGAAGTCAGAGTTATTTTTTTAGTCCTATTATCCGAAACTTTTTCCTTAGTCCGATAGTTATCAGAGTACCGGATATTTTTTATAATCATTCCGATAGTCCGATGTCTTATATATATATTAGTCCGATAGTCCGATATTTTCTTCTCAATCCGATACAAGCGGAATATCGGAATATCGGAATTTTTATCGGAAGTGCCCACTTCTGGTTACAAATATACCTATTTATAAAATTACAAAAGTGTATTAAAGTATGGTTAATGCAAATGTTGATATATTTTACTAATTTGCATTTTATTATCATTATTTTAGTTCCACAAGACATCCCATAATGCTTTGAAATTTTTTAAAAACAGAATTCTTCCGGTACCAAAACAAACATGGACAGTTTTAGATCATAGACTCAGATATCAGGATATTATTTCTTTATGCTACTAGTTCTGTTTTTAAAGTAAAATCATTATAAAAAGGAGGTAGTACTTTTAAGAAATAATTTATTTCTGAACTTTGAAATTTAAAAATTAAAAAGTATGAATTACTTCATAAATACCTTTCAAAGAATATGACCTTTTTGTGTCTTTGTAACATTTGATGTTCGTAAGTCGAAGTTCGAGACTCAAAGTTCAATACTAGAAATGAAGTTTGAGGCATTAATATAGTCATAAAATTGTAAATATTTTTTATACTATGTAAACTATATTAATTTGCGAGCAGCAAGAATTTTCTTTAAGAAGAGCTAGAGACTCAGGAGCTCATTAATTCTTTATTTAAAGATAAACGTAGAGTTTATAGCTGATTTCAGAGAGGCAAGTTATTGTATAGAAATTCTGGTAATCATCCCCTTCAACATTGTTTAGAAACGTCTCATAAAAATGTCAGCTTCACTCTATAATTCAAATTATAATTAAATTAATCTAAAACACATTAGTTTTGATGTAATAGGTGAATAACGTAAATAACTCAAGAGTTTTTTATTTATACCGACAGAGAACCAATGTTGCTAAGTATCTGTTAAAATTATGAAAAATGAATATAAAAAAACTTTTTCTAGAATTAGTCTAATTTCTCAACTTGTCTGGAAAAGTGTTAACTGATTTTAATACCAAGTTAAATTAGGGCTGGGAATCCCGGGATCCCAAAATACCGGGATTCCGCGGTTTTTAACAATCCCAAAATCCCTGGATTAACCNTGACAACTGTCTCGTCTTCCTCATTATCAGTCTCAGGATCAGGATCTCAGAAATATTATGATATAAAAAATGAATTTAGTACAGATTAGGTACCTTGGCAATAAAAAGTATATTTTGCTATTTAAAATTTAACAAAATAAAAAGAAATATAAAAATCATGTTCAGATAAATTTATTATCTAATAATGGAAAACAATGTTTTTCATATAACTTTAAACATATTCTCTAACTTTAAGTAAAATAGTTTAACTACTTATCTTTTTCTTACTGAACTATCATTTTAAACTAAACAAGAAGACAAATACAACTATTAGGATTAACCTACCATCCTCCTCCTCATCCTCCAAAGCACCAGAAAACTTGATCTTGAAGACAGCATTGTACGTTGTTTTGCTTATGGTCTTGCTGAAGAGGGTAATCTCGATGAGCAGATCCACAATGGGCTAGGCTAAATAATCGCCTGTCAGCTGGACAAGAATCTCCTTTATGCCCAGAACAGCTTCTTCTCTATTGAGAGTTTTGCAATCACACATCAGTGGACAATCATGCCAAAAAAATTTCTCTAAACTGCTGGTGAGAGCAGCTTTGGCTTAGCCTCCCAGCTGGGCAATATCCAATATCCAAAAGGAAAAAATGTACAATAAAGGTCAAGTTCAGTTATTCTTTAAAGAAACTTACTTACGTTTTACTATTTTGACATATAAAAAGGAAGGACAAAGAATTCAAAAGCTTATTGATCTGGATTCAAAATACTGCAGGAGACAAAATTTAATGGGATCCATGTAGATTCAGAAACGAAACACTGATTGACTGAATAATAAAATTATAATTACTTGGTTCCAGATGCATGTCTGCCAAGCTTAGAGCCAGCACTTAGGGTAGCTATGAAGTCAGTAGCCCCCAGATGGTGCTGGGCTTTGTTTTGGATCTTGAGGTTGCTGAATGAGGTCGCAAGTTACTTGATCTCCTTGCCTTAAACCTTGCTGCCCAACTTTCCTAAACACCTTAGAGCCGTTGTTTTTTGGGTTCGGGCGAAGTAAGATCAAATTTACTCACATACTTGGGGTGGTGGCGCATAGCACTAGGTAGCCGACTTGAATCAAATGTCAAACATTTGTCCATTTCAACTTAGTATGATATCTAACTGTAACTATTTACAGAAAGTTAAATTTAATAAAATAATAACATTAATTAATTAATTGACATATTACAGTGGTTCATAGCACTGGGTAGCTGGCTCGATACCTATGTCAAATACTTGTCAATATCATCTTGCAATGGTATCTAACTGTAACTACTTACAGAAATTAAAATCTAATGAAACGATAACATCGAACACTGGTATACATCTGCAGCATTCTCACATCGAGCACAACGTTGCAATTCTACACCTTCTCTTCTCTCCCCTACCTAAATTTTTACTTCTCAAAATCCATAAAAAAACCCTTAAATAACCGTCATAAAAAAATCTCCTACTATTATATGTAGAAGTTAATTGTTTTTTCAATGATTATTTTTCAAGTAATTAATGATTTATTAATACTTATATATATCGTAAGTCACTCTAATTCAAATTTTATGGGGAAAAATAAAAGTTCAAATCAGAGAAATTTTCGAATTATTGAAAGTCGACTTTTCGTATTTTAACAGTGCGTACCGTAAAAGTGCCTAACTTTGCACAACCGTTGGTAACTTTGCACAACAGTATGTCAAAGATGTTTTACTCTCTAGCAACTAAAAAGTTGAACTACAAATGCAAATCACTTTAGAATCCGACGGTTTATTTTAGTGTCAATACGAAACTCATGTAAAAAAGTTTTATTAACCCAATTTCTCTTAACATGAGTCGTTTTGTGTAAACATAGAAGTAGAATACAAAAATTATGTCTTTCAACTTTTATCTGTACAGCAGATCAGATTTAAACTCAAAAGTGAAAAAACTGCTTAAAGTGTTTATTATGGTATTGATTTGAAGTATACTAAGTGTTTAAACTAATATCGATAAAAAAAAATTAAAATTTAACAGTCTTGTAAATAAAGTACTTTTTTGGCAGAACTTGGGATAACTTTGCACAATGTACAAAGTTCACCTTAAATGTCATTGGTCATCCAAAAGTAATACTTTCTAAAACTTCATGCAAATATTTTATATAATAGAGTCATTTCATACTTTTTTATAGCTTTAAATAATTTCTTGGGTAACTCAAGGTCAAATCAAGTTATTAGTAATGTTTTTTCCAGATGTCAAGTCATTACAAAAAGAAGCTTAAAACCAGAAAATACAAAAACTATAAAGAGGACGATCTAGCTAAATGTCTTGAAGATGTAAAATCTAAAAAGCTGACACAAGAGCAAGCTGCTACAAAATATGGTGTTAGTCGAAGTACGATTTGTTACAAATTGAAAGGAGAGCATAACTTAAAACCTGGTAAACCGTATTATTTTTCCAAATTAGAGGAAACTCAACCCCTAGATGTAGCTTTCTTTAAACCTTTGAAAACAGCTTGGCGTAAAATTATCACAGAGTATAAAGATTCACCTGTTGGCTGCACAAAGACATCTCTTGACAAACAACATTTCCCAGAACTTTTGAACAAGTCAATGTCTGCTGTAGAGCCAAATCAGGCTCGTTATTTACAATCAGGTTTTAGAAAGTGCGGTGTCTATCCGGTGAATGTCAATGAACTTCTTACAAAATTTAGAGAAAGAGAATCTTATGATAAAGAATTTCAAGAAGACAGCTTTAAGGTTTTCTTACAAGACAAATTTAAATCTTTGGAATCTGAAGGAACTAATAAACGAAAAAAGAAACTTTCTGTTCCTGCAGGCAAAAGTGTTAGCATTGAAGATCTAGAAAAATTTAACGAGGGTTGTGATTTTGCCTCAGAGAAAATTGCAAAGAGGAAAAAATAAGCAAAACTAGGAAACTTTTCAAAGTACCAGATTTAGGCTTTCAATAGGGCTTTTGAAGTGTGTTTTGTCAATTTTGATTTTTTATTCAAAAAAAGAAAATCTTCAAAGTTACCCAGACCCCTGGTTAACTTTGCATATTTTTTAAACAAACTTGAAAAACTACTTCTTAATTTGTAAAAATAAATTTAACAATGAAAATAGAATTAAGATATCCTAAATAAATGATTTGCTAGTTTACATCAATATAATAAGAAGTTTAAAGCAGATTTTTATAGATGAAAATTGCAAATAAGTCAAATTTTTATGCAAAGTTAGACACTTAACGGTATTTTAACAGTGCGTATTTTAACAGTAATATCGAATATATATGTGTGTGTATATATATATATATATATATATATATATATATATATATATATATATATATATATATATATATATATATATATATACATATTTATGTATGTATGTGTATTGAATCTTCTTAATTAAAAAACCTAAATAATTCGATTGTTGCAAAGTAAAAACTGAAAAAGGGGCAAAGAGAATATCGTAAAGTTGCGGAACAAATACATACACCCTAATGTTGTCGTCACAATGTTTGAATTTGATCTTTTTGAAAAAAAAAAATTTATTTCATGTATAAATATTAGGAAGACGGAAATACGAAATTTGGACCGTCCAATAGAAGTCAGAGTTATTTTTTTAGTCCTATTATCCGAAACTTTTTCCTTAGTCCGATAGTTATCAGAGTAGCGGATATTTTTTATAATCATTCCGATAGTCCGATGTCTTATATATATATATATTAGCCCGATAGTCCAATATTTTTTTCTTAATCCGATACTAGCGGAATATCGGAATATCGGAATTTTTATCGGAAGTGCCCACTTCTGGTTACAAATATACCTATTTATAAAATTACAAAAGTGTATTAAAGTATGGTTAATGCAAATGTTGATATATTTTACTGATTTGCATTTTATTAACATTATTTTAGCTCCACAAGACATCCCATAATGCTTTGAAATTTTTTAAAAACAGAATTCTTCCGGTACCAAAACAAACATGGACAGTTTTTGATCATTGACTCAGATATCAGGATATTATTTCTTTATGCTACTAGTTCTGTTTTTAAAGTAAAATCATTATAAAAAGGAGGTAGTACTTTTAAGAAATAATTTATTTCTGAACTTTGAAATTTAAAAATTAAAAAGTGTAAACTACTTCATAAATACCTTTCAAAGAATATGACCTTTTTGTGCCTTTGTATCATTTGATGCTTGTAAGTCAAAGTTCGAGACTAATTTTCAATACTAGAAATGAAGTTTGAGGCATTAATATAGTCATAAAATTGTAAATGTTTTTTATACTATGTAAACTATATTAATTTGCGAGCAGCAAGAATTTTCTTTAAGAAGAGTTAGAGACTCAGGAGCTCATTAACTCTTTATTTAAAGATGAACGTAGAGTTTATAGCTGATTTCAGAGAGGCAAGTTATTGTATAGAAATTCTGGTAATGATCCCCTTCAAAATTGTTTAGAAACGTCTCATAAAACTGTCAGCTTCACTCTATAATTCAAATTATAATTAAATTAATCTAAAACACATTAGTTTTGATGTAATAGGTGAATAACGTTAATAACTCAAGAGTTTTATATTTATACCGACAGACAACCAATGTTGTTAAGTATCTGTTAAAATCATGAAAAATGAATTTAAGAAAACTTATTCTAGAATTAGTCTAATTTCTCAACTTGTCTGGAAAAGTGTTAACTGATTTTAATACCAAGTTAAATTAGGGCTGGGAATCCCGGGATCCCGTAATCCCGGGATTCCGCGGTTTTTAACAATCCCAAAATCCCTGGATTAACCATTTAATCCCGGGATTTTTTTTCAAAATCTTTTTCCGTTGAACAATTTAAAAATGAAAATTTTTTCGGTCAAGATTTGACTGTTTTCATATTGAATATTCCTGGATTATTTTTTTTCGTTCGATTGCAGTCGAATTCAAACTTTACAAATTCGAAATTCTTTCAGTTATGTTTTTGAATAATTGGATTAAGTTTATTAATAATAATTGAAATTGGATTGTAATTACATTCTTAAAATTTGTTGGTGCTTAGTCGCATTTATTGAAGTTTCTTATAATTTTTATCTCGATTACTTATCTATCTATGACTATTTTATAGTACTAGTTTTAATTAAATTAAAATTTCAGGCTATTTGAACAGTAAGTTTTCTTAAATTGTAATGGCTTCTTACATGGAATATGACAAAAAAAGTAATTTTACTGTTAGGAAACATTTCTTAAGAGAAGAAAAAGGGCAAAAAGCAATGTGTAAGTATTCTGACTGCAAAAACATTTTAAAAATCAGAGGTGGCTCAACGAAAGGCCTCCATACGCACTTTCTTTCTGTCCATAAAATTAACCTCACCCCAGAAACGTTAATGAAATATTTTTCGATGTTGGAGCGAGAAGAAAAATCACTTCCTGCTACACTTACACGATTAACAGCCCTTGATGGGATTTCGTTCAACTTTATATGCCGTTCTAGTGATATACGTGTAGGTCTTATAGCTGCAGGATTCGAAAGTTTACCCACAACAGTCAACACTGTGCATAAAATGGTTGCAGATTACAGCAAAAAAATAAGGAGTTCATTAATTCAGTAACTAAAGAACTCCTTATTTTTTTAACTGATAAAAAAAACTTGAATTTGGTGTAGAAGAAAGATTTTCTTTATCTTTTGATGAATGGACATCACTGCGTAACCGTTGCTACATGAATATTAATTTTCATGCAAGAAATCGTCAGTTCTTGAGCTTAGGCTTAATTCTTATGACAGGATCAATGTCTGCAGATAAGTCTATTGAGCTATTAGAACAAAAGCTTGCACAACGTGGACTTGATTTGCGAAAAGATATCGTTGGGATTATGACTGACGGAGCAAGTCTGATGAAAAATGTTAAGAGAATATTAACTGTAAATTAACAGTTATGTTTTGCTCATGGTTTGCAACCGGCCGTTGTTGAAGCACTATATTAAAATATAGAAAGAGAAATAGATCAGCAATTCGACGAAGACGCACGATGAGATTTTGAAGACGTTTTTTCAGAGAGTAACAATTGCAAGGATGATAATTTTTCTGACAACGATGAATTGGTTGATCTCGATGCTGGTCATAATTGGCATCGAGGAAACAATGTGATGTTACTGAGGTAAGTTGTGGTCCAGTGATCAAAAAGGTACGAAAATTAATTGAAATGTTCAGACGATTACCAAAAAAAAACGATATCTTAAGTATGTATAATATTAAAAAAACAATTGAGATAAATTTGTCTGTTACAACCTGGTGTAAATCCACAACCATCTTGTGACCTGAAGCAGGCATGGGATATCATTCATAATGCATTACATATGTTTTCTAGATTTACTAGGTACATACAAGGTGAGACACAAAGAGTAATGTAGAATCGTTTAACAAAATTATCTGAAACGCAAAGTATTTTAGCAAATCTTTCATAATTCTTAAAGCTCTTATTCTAGTATATCCATCATTTAATGTCCATCTTTGATTTTTTCATAATTTTTCTTTTTTCAATCTGAAAGAAATTCTTTCCTATAATTTGTGTTTTTAGGAAAAATTCTAAGATCTTTAAATCCTGGTTTTCTTCTCTATTACATAAGTAACAGACATTTCAGACTACGAATTCAGAGATGGTTTAAATGGGAGACTGTATGTTGCAGCATGCTGCGTGCATCGTAATCGATGTTAACAGAAAAGAAGTATACAACATGAAATAACACATGCACACAAAAATAACTTAAGTTTTTTTTGAAATTTTGAATTTATCTCGTTTATCTATATTAATCCTTTATATTTCATTAGCACATCTCTAATAAGAGGATATCAAATCAGTTAAATATTATATCAAGCAGAAAACCTTTGAGTAGTATTGCCAAGATGATTACAGAATGCTAATTTGCTCGACATGCAAGAGCATCATTTTATAGTATTAAGCAATATTTTTTTTTAAAGAATATATTTACTAGTCAATCCAAGTTTTATCAAAAGAAAAACTTTTGAACGTTTTTAAAATCTCCTAAAAAACTTATGTTTTTTATTGCTTGGCTGATAATCTTAATGTAAACAAAGTTTACAGAAATAAAGTTTGTTTTATTTGTGTTGCAGTTACCAGAATACTCAGGAAAAAACTTTTCTTTGTAATGAAAATTGAAGATGATAAATATTGTTAATTATGATGAATTTGGAAAAAGCAACAGTTTATTTAGTTGATTATATGTAATTTGTTTCATATATTTATTATTTAACAGTTTCAGACACTATTAGTTGAAGCGCTGTTAGAACTCCTTAACCCTTTTATGCGCTGGGTTGTTTTATAACAACAAATTAAACTAAGCTTCCCCAATTCAAATGGTGCACTCTAACCGATTGAAAGCAATATTATTTTAAAAATGAGAGTTGAAAAAGGCTGTGGAAAAAGTCTACTTTAACATTTCATAGTACCGCCGTCATTATGTAGATGATTTTTTATGGGTTATGTTAGTTATGGAAAAATAATTGGTGCATGAAAGGCTTAACAGAAGATAAACGAACCGTCAACAACGGTCCAGATATCAATAAAGACTGGTTTAATATTTCATACCAACGCATCAACAGCAAAACGCTCAAGACTTCGTATTTTATATTGAAAATCAGGGGACTATTTTCTACCGAAATAAAATCAATATATGGTATAAAACTTAAAAACAGCTATTAAGAAAAAGCGTTACGTAGTGAGGTGTACCCGGAGACTAGCATGACAGGATTATGTAATTAAATGATTAGTAAACATTTGAACAAAAAAGAAACAATAATAAAAAGAAAACTATAAAAAAAAGCTATAAAAAAAATCAAAAACATATATATAGAAATCATGTACAGAAAAATAATGAGAGGGATAGAAAAAAGATGGGTAGAAAGGGGAGAAAATTAGTAAAAGAAAAGTATGCGAAAGAGTGATTCATTTAAAGAAAAGCTATTTTAATGATAAATAAAGAGTACTGATCGCTATTACACAAAAAGAAGATTATATTGTGAACTTTCCAGTAAGAATCTAATGAGGAATTACTAGACCTTAATCTTTAAACCTAATGAGGAATTACTAGACCTTAATCTTAAACGCTCTTTCCTACCCAAACGGTCCTTACGCATCAATATTTCCTTCAGTCTTTAATACCCTATTAAACATCTCCACTCTCATCATCAAAAAGATATCACCCTATCAATCTTCATAAGAGGCATCAAATATCCTCACATTCGGAGAAAACGAACATAACCTAGTTGCTGAAAATTTCAAATTGCTTTTATAAAAATCATATTCATTAAAATTTTTTTTTACCTTTTTTATGTTTTAAAGCCAATGAATTTCTTTAATCTTAAAACTTGTTTACAATGATCTGATGAGCTACATTTATGTAAAAATAAAAAAGATATCTAATTGAGATGATGCATTTTGTTTTCTAAAGGAATAGGAAAAATTTTCATATTGGAGTTTAAAAACTGCAATCTTTTTGATTATGAGACATCCAATGCAGCTTTTGCATTATAATTGCTTCTTGGCACCTTAACTATAGAAGGCTTCCACTTCCTGTGATTCCTTTATTGCTGCAGTGCATTTTGTATGGCTGCTGTAATTCTAACAAGTTTTTGAAATCAATTTGGCTAAATATCTAATTGGAAAATCAAAAGGCTGTCCAGCCATTTGAAAAGAATCTGTATATCTTCTCAAATTACAACCTTGTTGAAGGTATGAACATAAAAGTAAGAATGGCTAGAATGGCTAGAATGGATAGAATGGCTGGAATGGCTCCTAAATTCTTATTGGATTCAGGAAGGTAGGTGCGTAGTAAAAAGCTTCAGTGAATGCTACCATTGAGATAATATTTTCCTTTTCAAGATCATATGTTCAATGAATTTGAAAGTCATATTTAGCGACATAAAGTATATAGCATAGACTATAAATCTTGCATTGTAACAAGCGTCAGGCTGATAAACTCATTGCGCAAAATATTCTACAAAATGTATAAAATCGCTCCTAAATTTTTTTTAATTTAACCTTCTTTAAAAAAAAATGTGTACTTAAAAGAAAATGTTTTATAAAAGAATATATTTCATTATAACTTTTCTGCAACTGTTTCTCAAGGGGTAAAGACATTTCTCTCAAAGTTGTATTAATTTCCAAATAATGTTTTATTTGGCAATATGGTACAATACAAAAACTAAATAAGTAGACTACCAAGAGCTCTTGCCAGAAAAGTCATCTCACCAAATTTCCATCTAATATTACATATATTTGTGTCAGAAAAGAATAATACAACTCAGTAGGCAACTTCAAAATGTTCAAGGATGCTGTTATATTAATAACTAGATCTTGTTCCAGACCACTCTCAGTTGGTATAAAATGCGATATAGCTATTTGTATATAAAACCAGAAGACTTTCTCTGTTCTCAAACTCTGGGCATGTTACATATAATGATTGTCTGCCTGCAGCGATTATTTTTCTAGTATTTTCTTCAATATACTTTATGATTTTATCAATCAACTTCTCTCTGAACCTTTGCTTTAAGCTCTTGTGTTAATCTCAGCAGGTATAATTCAATTTCTGTCAGTTCTTGATCAAATTAAATAAAATTTGTCAAGAAGATGAATGCAGATATAAAGGGAAAAATTACAAGTATATATGCTTTCAAATGATGTTAAGTTCTCAAAAAAGACATTAAGCAACTGTTTCTAATGATTGTCAAAGAAGGCCTAATTACCTTGTACAGAAGAACTATTAGAAACTCAAGTTTTTACAAAAACTTTTCTGTTAGTAGTTCAAATTCACTTTTGAAATACAATTTTTTTCAGAAAACAAATGTTTATTGACACCATTCGACTTGCAAATAGTTACAAATTATCGGAGTAAGCAGTATTTAAACGACGAACCTCCTCCTTTCCTTTGTAGATGAAATCCTTTCGTCCTTAAGAATATGAAAAGTTTAATTTAATATATTTTGATTTTCTCTACATGATTATTTCCAGATTAAGGAAAGGTAAAACTTATATTGTAGAACACTAAAACTGGATGGTATATTGCTAATTGATAAAGCGTTTAAAGGTGAGTTAGGCAGGTATTCAGACCTATGAGCATTATACTATTCTTCTCGGTGCTTTTATTCTTAAGTTTGAATAGTTTGTACGGAATATTTTTCTATATTGCACATTTTGAATATTTGGTAACAAAAATCGTTTGCTTATTTAAACGAAAATTGTAAAGGAATGAAACATTATTTTGCGATAAAAATGCATACCATATGTACAGTGGTGGCCAAAAGTCTTGGAACAACATATTTTATGTTATGATAAATTTTTATACTAAAAATAATAAACGATAACAGTAAAATAAATTAAAAAAATAAATAAGTTGTAAGTATTTTTTTAAACAACATTCTCTTTAAAAATATACCTCAAACCTTCAAAATTTATACTTTAGATCAAAAATAAATTTTTTTGGTCGTTAAATGTTATGTTCCTAGACTTTTGGCCACCGCTGTATATACGTATGCATGTATGAATGTATCCATGTATGCATGTATGCAAGGATGCATGTATGCAAGGATGCATGTATGCAAGGATGCATGTATGCAAGGATGCATGTATGCAAGGATGCATGTATGCAAGGATGCATGTATGCAAGGATGCATCTATGCAAGGATGCATGTATGCAAGGATGCATGTATGCAAGGATGCATGTATGCAAGGATGCATGTATGCAAGTATGCATGTATGTATTTATTCATCTATGCATCTCTGCATCTATGCATCTATGCATCTATCGATCAAAGCGTCTAAGCATGTATACATCTATGCATCTATGCATTTATGCATCAATGCATCTATGCATCTAAGCATCTACTCATGTATACATCTATGCATCTATGCATCTATGCATCAATGCTTCTATGCAATTTTCATTTTGCAATATTGGTATAATCTAATTTGCATTTTTCTCGTGCTCATCTAGTACTCATCTTGTCTCGATGTTTTATAAACACACAAGCTATTATAAATTAAGAATTTTACTAACTTTTCATTGACATGTCATGTATTTTTTTAACAATCGTTTATGTTTTATTTCGAATATGGTACTTTTTTTTGTGTTTGTCTTTGGTAAATTTCAAATTTTAAACATAAACAAAACAATGGAGAGAACAACTGAAACAAAACCTATTCCAATTGCAATTAACGAATATTTCTTGGCGTCAACGGATGCGAGTTGTGATTGAACATATTTTCCTTCTTCAAAAGCGATATCTACCTAAATCATCAACAATAAAGTAAATATTAACATCAAAAGTATCATTTAAATTATTTTTCTTCTTCTTTCATCTACAACTAGATTAAACATTCGTAAAATCTTTAAACTTCAACTTCTAAATTTTTAAGGTTCCAAAGTTAAAGCTAATTAAAGAAAATCCACATTTCCAAAAATTAGCCGTTATATATTTTGAAATTATAAGTTAATCAGTTTTAAATTAAACCGTTGAAGTTAAACATTTTTTCTCAAAATCTTCAAATAATTTTTCTCAAAATTTTCTAATAATGTTAAAAGTTTTGTTATTATCCAATTTTAACTTTAAGGAAATTAAAAATCAATCTTTGAAACCTCATACTGTGTAGGAATAAAAGTAAAAGTTCAATTTAAGCTTAGTATAGAATCAAGAAATAAAATTGAGTATTCAGGTTTTTATTTGGGGGCGCTAGAAGAAATTAGACATAGATATTTAGAAAAGCAAATAAAATTCCTCTTTTATTAAGGAACTTATATTTTGGAAAATGCTACAATATTTAATGGTGAAATTGAAAATGAGGAACTAAAAACGATGCATTTACAAGTATTTCCTTAATTCTTCACTTCTTCTGATGAAATTGTTTTATTCAAACCAGAAAGTATTCTTTGATTTTTCTGCTTTACATCTATCACACGTGATGAGCCTAACACAATAGTAACTTTACCAATGCTGTTGTCTTTATCATAAAAATAGTATTTGTACTCTGTAGTGTTTGATTCTTTTCATGTCAAGCATGAGAAAAGTTAACCTTAATATTTCAATAATAAATTTTCATTTGTAAAAAGATTCAAATCTTCGAGAATCAGAAAAAAACCTTCCATACTTATTTTCAAAATAGACATAGCAAGCTTTTTTTTTTTATTCCTGTTGATTCTGTAATTATTGAAAGTGAAGAGAATATAAATTCACAGACATTGATTTGCTAAATATTCTTTGTGGTTGTTTACTGAGAAAAAAACTCCAAAAGTCACTATTGTTAAACCATAAAGGCCAATTACAAACTCCCGCATTTCAAATGTGACTATGCACTAATTTGAAAAGTGGGAATGTCGCTTTTTTGAATTCTAGACTTTATTTTATTTTATTTATCCCCAACTGTAAAACAGAAATGATCAGAGTTTCAAAAATTGGAAACTAAACAAAGAGAACCGCGTTTATGTGTATAAATTAGTGTAAAATTTTGTATAACATGCGTAGAACTTTGTCGGTTGAACATAACAAGAGTTTAGTGGATTAAGAGATACGAGTTTCTTTTTTTTTTTTTTTTTTTTTTTTGTTGCTTTTTTTTTTTTTTTTAGTTTTTTTTAACTTTTTCTCTTCTCAATTTTTTGTTAGGGTTTACGCTT
>QPEY01002072.1:109225-122286 GCA_014706445.1 Hydra viridissima | reverse complement strand
AATAAATTTATTTGGCTATGTGCATTTAACGTTTTAAAGACATTTTCCTGTTTTAAAGAAAAATGTATCAAGGGGATACCAAAAAATTAATAAATCATGTATAATTTACGTTTGCTTAATATTAATCTTATTAAAATTCATGTTATAAAAAATATAACAAGAATATAGCCTTACTTTTTCGTCAATTTAAAGCATGATAAAGTGTTATTATTTTGTGTTAGTAACCAAAAACATATTGTGTTGAACTTAGTAATGTCGAGGAAAATGGTTCTGCCTTACACTGATGTGACTTACGTCAGTTGTAAATTACTTAAATAATGTTGAATAATTGGTAAATTATTTTACATCCGCATACTTTTTATTTTAATTTTACAGATGGTTTAATTTTGTCAATTTGAAGGCGTTTTTCTAAAAGGGTATAGTTAAGGTTTCGCAACTTTAAATTGTGGAAAACTGCCACTATAAATATGGTCCGTCTGTTAAGTAACAGACCGACCATAACCCGTATTACGGGTTGCTTTTTGCTAGTTTTTATAAATGTCTTATTTCCATTGCGATTTCCAATCAAATTTAGGCATTTTCCCCCTGGACTCCAACAGGTTTCTTACACATTTGTGACGTTTTTTGTAGCCATATCTATTTTCTGATGCCTTTGTGACTACTCCAACTATTCTTTCCATATTCTGACTGTGACAAGGATACTTTGGGATACTTAATGGAGTGTCATTGGCTTTCAAAATATCTTCATTTGAATAGTCATTCAGTAAAGGTGGTGAATGAACTTCCTCGATGTCCCAATTTATTAATTCACAGTAATTTATGGCTCCAAGATTTAATGTTGTAGGAAATTTGAAATGTCTATTGGATTCGCTAGTAAATCTGGATTTAAGTATCCTTTGAATGGCTGTAGTTCTAACTTGTTTTCTTTCATCACTTATCATCGCCAATAAAATGTTTTCTGGATTAGCGAAATATGAGTTTTGCTTCAAAACTTACTCCTTTACCTCCTTATATTTTACATCAATAATTGCATTTTTAACTAGTTGAGCAATATATCAAAAATTTTGAGCACCATTAATTGCCATATAATTTGATTTGATTTCGAACCATTCTGGTGCATAGCATTTCATAATTATAGTAACCAAGTTAATAAGTTCTTTCGTTGGCTTTTCTGTAGAAGCCTAGAATACGATTTGCTCTTGTGAGCCACCGAGCATGATGAATGTTTCCGGGAGAATTTTTAGAGATTTCATTTGAAACATCTCCTGATTGAATAGATTAACAGATACTGTAAAGATATTTTTGATCTGAAATTAATTCACTAAAGATATTATCTGGAATTAAATGAAAAGAACCATTGATTTTTTTGAAAGGAACTACTTCTAAATTAGTAAAGTCTTCTGTTATTTTTTTACCAATTTCCCCTTTAAATGATCCAGGGCCAGAAGTTTTTCAATCAATCAACTCAAATACATGTTAAAAGGGAAGTTCATTCAAATGTAGTTTACAAACAAGCCACTGCATTGGTCTATCGAGTTCTGTTTCAATTATTTTTATCACTCCTCCAAATTTTCCAGTATTTACTACAGTTGCATCACATAAGAGAGATTTAAAGAACCGCTGCTGCCAGTTTCAAATATTAAATGGAGAATTTCATTAGCAATGCAGCGAGAAGTTCCATTATCAGGTGTTAGATGATCTATGTAGCTGCTGCTTGGTTCTCTAACAATTGTAATATGCTCTTCTTTAATTATCCCTGAAGTTGTTATTGTATTGTCTTTTCTTCCATCAAAACCAATATATTGTAATTTCAAATTTTCGCATTTTCTCTCATTTAGTTTTTTTGTCCAAAACGAAGTCTTTCTCTTTCTACTTTTTCCTATCAAGCATATTTGATTCATTTAGTATACCCATGTCTTTTAGAGCAGAATTGACAATAGCAGCAGTTGCTCTGCAACTGACACGATAACGATCTGCTATGATTGCTAGTTCATTGTAATGAAACCTACTTTGATTACATTTTTTTAAGACATTAGATTCGTATAGCTTGTCATATTCATTTTAGATTCATCTAATATGATACTATCCTCAGAATTTTAAAAATTGTCATCGGTAATTTGTCTATCAGTGTCTTTCTCAACATTTGTATATATATTTAACTGTTTTTTTTTTTCTTTTTTCAGTTTTCTTTAAAGTAGATATGTAGGTACGATCAAGTAGTCCAAGTTGATTTGTGCGTTTCCTTTGCCTAACAAACGCATTCCATTCTTTATTGGGACTTTAAAAGTCATCTGCATTTCTCTCTTTCTACTCCTAAATCATAACAGTTGCATAAACATATGTCAAACATGTTGTCAAAAGCTTTCAATTTGTCATAAAAATTACCGTTTTTTCTAAGTGTTGAGGTTTTATTTAAATTGGATGCTTTTTCCATTAATCTAGATACTTTTGAGAATACTCCCTCTGTTTCGATTGTTAAAAACTGATTTTATGCCAAATATTTTCAATTTCAGTGGTAACTCATCTGTAACATTCATGAGCAGAAATTGATCCTTTGCCTTTAGCATCTTCATTTCTACGAACATAATAGCAATATTTCACAACATCTCTTTTAGTAGGAATAATTGCAGTCGGAAACTTAGAACCCTGTCCAAATGTTAAGATGTCAGTTTTACTGCGAGTATGAAATGTTGCTATAATACAATATGTTGCTTATTATTAGTTATATTTTATTTTCAATTACTAAAAATGAAAAGTAGGGAAATATATATACAAACAATAAATATACTATGTATAGAGACTAAAATGCAACAAATAGAAAAAACCAAAAATTTACATAGTAGCATAGCAAAAGTTCTTATGCTGACATGATATCATATTTTGAAAGGTGATGAAGTTAAAAATTTTGAAATTGAAAATTTTTTTTTGCTTAAAGTTTTTATGTAAATAGAATGTATACCGAAAAAAAAAAAAAACTTTGGGGCAAAAATTAGGATGTGTGGTGCAAACCCTAGGGGGTGTGTAAAATAAAATAAAATTAGTCTACATAGTTTTTTATACAAATAAAAAACTCCACATAGTGCTGCTTGTCAAAATTTAAAAAAAAGTATGATTTTGACCCGCCCTATTAGTCATCCCATTCAACATTTGAAATATCTAAGATAAATTCCACTTTTTAAAAATTTTTAAAACACCTCCTAACAAATATTTAAGGTGACGTTTACGTTTTTGAAAATTTTAATTGCGCAAGATAATTAGATATTGAAGCGGTAAGGTTGCCTGAGATTACATCAATAGAATAAAGTTTAAAATTCTACTATTAATTACTGTTTCAGAATAAGTTGTTATGCTTGTAGGCTGAATAATAAAACGAAAAAGAGCATTTAAAGCCATTGAATGTCAAAATTGTGAAAACTCAGATGCATTATATTTTTTATTAAAATCATCGGTTATAAGAACTTAAGTTATTCGAGCGTGGAGTATGTCATCAATTTATTAAGTATTATATCACATTTCAGATGGCTCACATCAGAAAATTAAAATGAAGCTGTTATCTAAAATGGAGAACTACAGTGTGAATGAGTATTTACTTTGCATGCACAACCAAATAGAGGGAAAGAATGTCAAACTTTGTAACGGTCAAGGATGATGGTGACTTGTCCTGTTTCTGAAATACTAAAGAGATGTCACAAGTTGTTTTACCATCACATGAAGATGTAATGGAGCATTAGTTGCTTGGAAAATTTCAGTTGAAACCAATAGCTGATACAAAGAAGCCTACTATCACAGAGATCTCTAAAAAGGTTGCATTAATTATTCTAGAACAACAGTTTGATAAGCCCTAAAGCTTTGGTATTTGTAAAAATGTACAAAACGGTTAGACTCTGACTTAATAACTTCTGCATGTGTTCAACCAACTACTCCAACATGTGTAAGAACTCCTATTGGTAGATCTACTTTCAAAGTTGTTAAAGACACATTAGGATCTAAAAAAAGGATTATTTACTGGTACGGATCAACACTCAGCTATCTAACTATGAAAAAAGTATAGTGAGTCTAAAAATCCAAAATAACAGATAATTTGTTAAAGGACCTCCTTTATTAGTAGAAAAATTAGATCTCCATCTAATATATCTACTTATAAAGCTATGGCACTTGTTTTGGATTGAAATTTGACAAAGGCAACTTATCATTTGATCAAAAAGAAAGCTGATGGAAAAAATACCAATCTCAACCCATAATACAGCAATGATAGAAAAGCAAATTATTGTTGCTGTTTTAAACACTTTCAAACCTACTAGATCACGTTACAAGAAGACTACTGGAAACACAGAGGGACGTTTTAAATACCAATTAACATTTTCTTTAGAATAATTATAAGCCATTATTTAATTTGTACTATCTGCTTTCACAATTTAAATTTGTGAAGGAAACCCTAGACCCTCTATGAGGTGAAAAGCTGACATTAAAAAAATTTGATCAGCTAACTTAAAAAAACAGTTCCTACTAAATGGTAAATCTATTAATAGTGATCATATAATTAAAGTTACTTTAATTAATGCCAAGGTCCCAACTGCATTCTCAAATGTAACTAATTCATAACAGTGCCGCTTTCTGGGTGTTTAAAGCTCTAAAGAATTGAATGAAATTGTCAAGGTATACTGCAAATATCTTATACACTTAAAAAAGTGTTAGAAATTACTTTACAATTTAACTTTATATGTATGGGTAGGTGGGGTACAGTGAAACAAGGGGCACAGTAAATAAAAGACATTTTCTCAAGGATTAAGATTTTGTTTATCATGATAATGTCATTCTTTTATATGCTCATATATCACTCATCTTTATTTACAGTCTTTAACCAATAAATTTTAAATACTGGTTAGAAGGTAATTTTTGTTTTTAACTAGCTAAAGTAAAGGTTTTTTGGAGATCAAGTTTGAAATTTAATAAGCTGAAGTTTATTATTCAAATTATTGATATTTTTGCTTTCTTTTAGCAGTTTAGCTTTTCTTTTACAACTATTCGTGCCCTAAGAAATTAGCAAACAGTGCATCGGGGTACAGTGAATCGGTCGATTCACTGTGCCCTAGTTATAATCTTAAAGATTAAGTTCATGCATTTTTAACAAATATTTACATGAAAAAAACGTTATTAGTTTCAAGCTATGAGATATTGCGTTATAATTATTTTTTGTTTTTTGAACAAAATTTAAATATATGAATACAATGTGAATCACAATGACCACCAGGTTTGAAGTCTCCCCACATCCTTTTTCTTTTTTGATTATTGAGAAATGATATATTAGTTAAATAAACTAAGAGTATTAAGAACCTCCATAGAGATGGATAAAATGAAAAAAAAAGGAAACATTTAAGATTTAAATGAAAAAATTGGGCGCAGCATGGTTGGCTGTTTCGAAATAAAGATATTTCACATATCTTTTAGACAAAATTAATGTTTGATGTATTAAATTAATTTTAATCTGTATTATGTGTCTTCCTATATAAAAATGCTTTAAAAACAGTATGCGTTTATAAGGCTATACCTTAAATTGCACAAATATTAAGATACTCTACAAAGTGGCATAATTTTGCACAAGGCCAACAATATATCAATTCAATAACAAACAATTAAACAACTTATTTATTTAATGCTGCAAATTCAACAACACTTGACTTCAACCTTTTAGCATATTCTGAGTTGTTTTGTTGACTCTTATACCTAATTCATGGTTTTTTGAAGTCCTGATGAATGGGTTCACCAACTTGATCTGAGTAAATTCCAATTCAATTATCAGTATTGTTACTTTTTATGAATGGTATCATATGGTTAACTGCAATATAAACTTTCCGGTGAATATTTAATATAACATTTTATAATAATCATTTACATATTTCATCCAATCGGCATTAGATGTCTTGAATGTTGTAACTGTAATCTCATAATTAGTATTTATTTTTACACCAAAGGTAGCTTGCTTCATTGCCTGAAACTTTCTTAATCATTCAATTATTGGAAATAACTCAAGTTTTCCTTGATCAGAAATATCATGAACAAGGATATTTAATTCATCCAAGAATCTGTTGACATTATTGCCATCAAATCCAATGTCATGCTAGCCTCTGAAAATTATATAATTTGAGTTTAACCATTGTTCAAAGCCAGACCACAGTTTCAAAAATAGTTTTCCAAGAGTAGGCAGTATCCCAATTAATGCATGAAACTCAGGTACTGAAGCTAAATTTTTTATAATTGTACTTGGATCTTCTTCAAGATACAATACTCTTAGGTTAATTACATTTTTGTAACTAGCCATCTTTGGTTTTAGCTTTCCAGCTTCAGCGTATTTACTGTAATGGAAATCAAGAGAACAAAGTGTTCTTTTTTCTCCAGCATCCAAAAGACTCTCTCCTTTACACCTCAGACAACTACATTTTTCAACATAACTTGAAATACCAAACATTGAGTTTGTACACTTTAAATCAAATTCAACAGAATACTTAATATTTTGAAGATCAAGAGGATCAATTAATTTCCTAAGACTTCGATTGTGTTCTGATACTCCCTCTGCAATAGCAACAATAAAACAGCGCTTGACTCCAGCATCATCAAGGTCAGCATGGTTGCTAGTTTTATCAGAAGGATTAAAAATATTCATATTGACCTTCAAAAAACCTTGACCAGAATCTACAGCAACTCTTGCAATTGTAAAAAGAGGGTTAATATTTCTTTCAGTGATTATAAGTTTAACAAACTTATCAATATCCTTTATATAAACCATTGATTGATATACTATATTACCACCCAATAAGCACATGAGCGTTTTTAAAACGTTTTTTTTTAATGTAAAAAAAAAACGTTTTTTAAACGTGCAGAACGGCAATATCAAAAAAACGTTTTATAAAAAACTTTTAAAAAACGCTCTTTAAAAAAACTTTTTAAAAAACGTTATACAAAACCCAACTTCTATTTTTTTTTGAAAGAAACTATTGATTAAAGCAACGAGGAATAATAAATTAAACACTTTGTTTTCTTAAAAAGTAAAGTTTACAAATCTGAAATACGTTTACATCGTCAAGATAACTTCTGTTTGCTTCAAGGCACATTTAAATGAGTGAAAGGTGCCCGCTTTAACGAGTTTGAAATTAAAGCATTGACACCTGACTCTGTTTATGATTCGTGAGCTGTCGATGCACAACCTAAAAGAAATATTTTGCTATTTTGTACAAAATTATCTAGCAAACGTCTAGCGTAGTCTAAATGCATATTTCTTTTTTCTTCATATGAATTAAGTAGAATACTAATGGCAATACTTAGCGAAAGGAAATGGATTTAGGTATTTTCCAAAATAAGATTTTACAGTACAAAAGGTCTTAGATAAAGCAAAAATTGACGAAACTTAGTGGCTTTCCACCTGTCTAATTCGCATAACAATCTTTGTTGTCTTGAAAACTCTGAGAGCAAACATCTATTAAGTTTAATCAAGTTACTTAACATTTCTGTTCTTTGAAGATAAGAAAGCTTACCACAAGGACCTTTTTTCATATAATTAAGAATCCTAAGAACAGTACCTAAATATACCAAATGCATATTATCTGAAATAAAAGATTTTATGCGTAGTATACCAATAGTTAGCAAAGGAGTGATGCCTTGTTGATGAGAATCATCGCAATTATCTTCTAAAAACTGTTTCAGTTCTAGCTGGGAAGAGATCATTTTGATTAAAAACAACACAGCAATTATAAGAGCCTTTAACAATACGTCTTTCACATGAGCTATATCCACAATGTCCAATTATGCGCTTTAAAAAACATCTAGCAGGAATATCACAAATAAAATTTAGAATTTCCACTGCTCTCTTTTGATCATCTATAATAATACCGTTTCCGTATAATTTCCGTATAATCTAGAAAGTTAGGTTTCCCTGTTCCACAAGAAATTGTAACAGTAAATAAGTCTAGTCCATCAGAAGAACAAAGGATCGGCCATAACTGAGTACTAGATGATTTTAAAAGAGGAATTCCATCAATGTAAATAGATAAACGTAAATTCTTAGATATTTTAGTTTCAAGTGTTCCATTGAATACGTTCAAAATACCAATGAGCAACCCAAAGTAAACATACTCACCACCGCACTTATTAATGGTAGAGACTTTCCTAGGTGTTTTTATCAGTGTGTGGACATCTTTCGAAACATTCAATCCTGACCTTTGTAAGATAGTTAACAGCTGATTAAAAGAAGAATGAAGTCATTGGTTTTTAACCTCACAAGATCCTAATTCTTCCATGGATTAAACTCTTCAATAGTCTCCTCAATATCTTCTATATCTGAATAACCTTCTCTGGTTTCATCAGAACTACAAGAAAAAATTTCACCTTCAAAGTTATCTGTATCACTTAATGTGGTATCAGATTCATTTAACTTTTACCTGTGTTTATTATTTCAATTTTTGGGTTTTCAAAGTTATTGCGATAATCAGTATTTTCAGCTTCATCAACATTCTATGCAATAGACGATAAAACTAGTCTATTTATTCGTTTCCATACATTGACATAATTTTCAGACATTTAAGATAAATTATTTAATAGAATTTAAAATGAATTAAGTTTCTATGAAGTGGTTGATTATTTACTTTAGTAATAAAATAGATATAAAAACAGTTTTAAATTAAAAACACTCAAGTATACTTAATAACTTAACTTTCAATGAAATTAATACAATCCGTTGGTTGAATAAAAGATACGATGCTGATTCAAACAACTCTAATCTAAAAAAATTGATTCGCTTTATCAAAGTTCACGCCATCATGTGCATATGCTTATATAAAGTTATAACAAGTACCTACGTCATAAAAAAAACTGCCTGTAATTAAAATAAAACAACTAAAAAACGTTTAAAATTTACTTTCAATAAAACTTTTTTAAAACGTTTGCATTGTTTGCATTATTTAACTTCCGACCGTAAATTAAACGGAATTAAAACGTATTAAAAACGTGCTGTGCTTACTGGGCAGCTTCAAAGAATTCTTCTTCTTTACAAGTAAAATACTCATCCTACTCAGCTTTTGAAGCCTTAAATTTTTCAAATATTTTTCCTTCAATGCTATGTCGAAACCCAAGACATGTTCTAAATATAGAATTCAATTTTTTTGGTTTGATCTGGGAAAGTTCTATACATTTAATAAGCTTCATTAATGTTCCTAACGAAACTTGATCAAGACCAGCTCGGTCACTTTTTTTATCTTGAATCCCAGCTATTTTGGTCATTGTTTTACAATGCGTAGCGATTGTGAATTTTTCAACTCTAAAAATATTTTCCTGCTTCATCTTGGTTTTTAAGATGTTTTGGGTAACACTCTCTGCACTTGCTGATCCCAACCCATATGCTGCATCAACTAATTTTTTTACAGTTTAAACTTTCCTACAAAGGTGAACAATTCCTGAAGTAAGAACTCCATAACATTTTAAGCACATCCTTTCACTTTTTTCTTGATTCAATTTAGAAGAATTGACACTAATATCTTTTGATAATTCTGAAATATCTGAAGTTCTTCTGAAAAGTTAACGTTTTATCTAAATAGAAAATATCTTAATATAGAGCAATTAACTTTATATTTAGTTGCAGAACTGAAGAGTCCACTCTATATGAAGGTGGCTCATTGATGTTATGGTGCGAAATATCTTTAATAGCTTGAACAGAGCTCTTTGTTGTTTATTGTAGACTTCTGACTTCTCAATGATACATTACAGACAATTTTGAACCTTTTGTGGTACCTTTTACGCTGTGCATCGGAGATGGATTTCTTATGCAGGATAATGCTAGACCACATACGGCACATATTGTAACTGAATACTTAAATAATGTTAATATTCAAGTTTTGGATTGGCCAGCATTCATTCCAGATATGAACCTAATTGAGCATCTTTTGGGCATAATGGGAAGTGGTGTTAGAAGCCAACATTTACCACCTAACAGCCTAGAGGAGCTACGACAAAGTCTTATCCCCATGTGGAAAGATATCCCTCAAGAAACGATTATTCTCTAATTGAAAGTATGCCACGACCACGGCTGTCAGGCTGTAATAGCATCAAGAGGTGGTAAGACAAGTTATTGATAAGTCAAATATATTTCAATTTAAGCTGCATAAGTGTGCATAACAATAATAACCATTTTACTTTAATTTGTTAAACGAATATTTTTTTGATTTTTTTTTTTTTTTTTTTTTTTTTTCACGACCCTCAAAGTCAATTTTACTATTACCATCGAAGTAATTATGTTCATCTGTTATATCCTGAATATGTTTGTCAAAATATATGACAATAGTAAAGACAATGAAAATAAATCGAAATGTCTAAGTGGTGCGTTAATTTTGCGTTTTAGTATAGTTAATATAATTTTTTCCTACTCACATTATCATTATTGATTCACTGAGCTACAAGTAGATACTCACTGTACTCTTGTCAAGGTCTGAGCAAGATGAATACTTCTCATGTTTTTTTCTTTTGATATCAATTTTCATTTCCAATTTAGAACGTAAAAATCACCCTAATAAATAAAAAATATGAAATGACTTTTTTCAACAGCCCAGTTGACTCTTTCTCACCAGCATTTTAGTCAATTTTACAATTGAAAAGTAATTTTTTAACGGCAACGTTTCAATCACTTTTACAATCGAAAGTGATTTTTTAACGGCAAATTCTTATCCTACGGCTTTGTTAAATAACACCTTTCTTATGGCTTTCTTGACAACTGTGGCATTCTATAAGAAATAATTGAATTCTCTGGTTAAATTAAAAATCCTTATCCCAGGATTTGATTGGACAATGCAAAAAAATTATATTTGTGTTACTTTTAACATAATTTTGAAAACCTACCAGAGCATCTTTGAAAGCCACCGTTTTTTAAAACATTTTAAATATATTGTGAATTAAGCTTCCTAAATCACCGACTAACTTTGCTATAACAACAAAAGTTTAGTTTCCTTGTTTATTTAAAACAAAAATTTGCCATTTAATGCCCTTAGGGATATTTTTCAAGCCCATTTGGTCAAAATTTTACCAGATCTGATTACACTTTAAATTATTTTAAAAGTTACTTAAAACTTCGTAAAAATTTTTTAACTAAATATTATATAATTGATAAGTAACGAATATTATTCAAATAATATCATCTCCTGAGAAAACGGCCATGCAATAGAATAAATAAATCAAAACTAGCACAAGTCGTTCAAACTTAATGGTCTTTTTTTCATAGGTAAAAAATTGATAATTAAATATTTACTAATAGAAAAGTGCAAAATGTTGCGCAAGCATATAAAAAGAGTTAGTAAATAGAGGAACTCTTACTCAAATAAAAAAAAGATTTAAAAAAAAAATCTTTTGTTTTAATAATTTTATAATAAAAAAACTAAATTGATATCATAAAACATTTGCCCTAATTTATACTTTCTGGACACACTTTATAAACTTTGTTAGTTAAATTTGTCAGTATTCTGTTCTTCAGAAATGTTATAAAGTTCATACATGCACGTATTTGTCTCACCAGGGTATTAAAAAACCTATGTAATTTAAAGTTGACAAACGTTACTTACCATGTTCAATTGTTGCTAAGGAAAATGGCTATCCATAGAAACCTGATTTTAAAAAATATCATACGAAGCACCATTGTCATTAGGATGATTAACTTAAATATCATGAGTTTTGGCACAAAACAGGTGTTTTTGGGTCCACTATGCGTTGTGGAAGTAATCTATAAGGCAAAAATATCCAACAAAATAATTTTCATTTTCGATGCCACAATATCACGTAAAACTGCACGTACAATCTAGATTTTGTAAATTAGAAAAAACAGACGAACTTTAATAATATTGTCGAACTTTAAAAATAATACGTCCAAAAGAATAAAATAAATTTATTTAGGTGGCGTTTTAATGTTTGTGTATGAGTGAGGAAGGAGGAAGTGGTGGTGGGGGAAAGGGATAACGAAAATACTTTTATGAAAATAACTAATAAAAAGTAGATTAAACTTCATCTGTAAAATCTTACTTAGTGAAAAACCTCAAAAGTTATATTCTTGTAAAGATTGATAACTTCCAATGATAACTCAATCTTCAAATATTTTAGATCGTTTTAATACGGTGACCATATATGCTTTTTAACCTTCATTATTTGGGGACGGAAGATATCAACAAAGACATCATTCAATAAATAAGAATTTTACGGATGAATTCTCGTCTTGATTGTAATACTTAGGTCGTTGGAGAAGTTTATAGAACTTCATCTACGTGTGCGAGCCATTATTGAAGAAAATCTGCATGCAACACATGATATAATTGAAGCCCTGATATTGATTAATCGTTTTACAATCAACGAAATCATTCACAACGCACTTAAAAAAAGAAAATTAACATCACGTTGGACCCGCCACGAGCTAACCGATCAAAATTGCAAGAATAGAGATGAGGCATATAAGGAAAGTTTAGCCCATTTCAGAAACGTCCCATGGAGACTATGTGATATTATTACAGGGGATGAGTCGTGTTTTTATCTGAGACAAGTTGGAAACAAGTTGGTTAAAGCTAGTTGGGTTGGTAAAGGTGAAAGTCCAAGAGCTATAGTAAGATTCGACAGGTTTCAGCCGAAAAACATGTTCTAAATCTTCTTCAAAGCAACAGGTGTTGTTCATTTGGGTTATGTTGAAAAGGGAGACACCATTACTAGAGAATATTATATAAAAAATTGTTTGAAACCTCTTATATGTGAAATAAATAAGCAAAGACCTAAAACAAGCACTCAAAATTTCAAATTTCTCCATGATAACGCTCGATCCCATGTGACTCAAACCGTCACAAATTGTCTAAACCAAGCTGGAATTACAATAATTCGCCACCAACCATACTCACAAGACTTAGCTCTTTCCAATTATTGGCTATTCCACTTGTTAAAAAAAATCTTGATGGCGATACTGACGTTAAAAGTAAACAAATTCGCATAACGAAGCTACTTCAAAGTATACCCATAGAAGAGTGTAAAAAAACGTTTGACAAATGGCTTGAAAG
>QPEY01002072.1:92659-105915 GCA_014706445.1 Hydra viridissima | reverse complement strand
GCAACTGGTGAGGATATTGTTGATGTTGGTGTATCATGCGATGGATCGTGGCAGAAAAGAGGATATCAGTCAATGAATGGTGTTTTTACCGCAATTTTAATAGATAGTGGAAAAGTAATCGATGTTGAACCTATGAATAAGTCATGTAAAGCATGCTGTATGAAGGAAAAATTAAGAAAATCAAATCCTGATGCATATGCTAATTGGAAAAACAAACATATTTGCTTGTACAATTATCAAGGTACAGCTGGTGGTATGGAATCTGTTGGTGCAGTGAGAGTTTTTAAACGTTCCATTGAAAAGCACAAGTTAAGATATACCGAATTTCTTGGTGATGGGGATAGTAAATCCCATCTTTCTATCAAAGATATATACCCAAACATGGAGGTAAAAAAGTTGGAGTGTGTAGGACATTACCAAAAACGAGTTGGTACTCGCTTACGCAAGTTAAAAAAAAGTGTTAAGGGTCTAGGTGGTCATGGTCGACTAACCAATGCAGTTATTGATCGCTTGCAAAATTTTTTTGGTGTAGCTATCCGGAGCAATATAAATGATTTAAATAAAATGAAAAAAGCAGTATTAGCTAGCCTTTTCCATGTAGCTTCTTCTAAGGAAAATAACTATCACATTTACTGCCCAACTGGAGGCGACAGTTGGTGCAAATTCAACATTGATAAAGCTAAGTCTTCTTCCGTATACAAACCTGGACCAGGAATTCCTGTTGATATTATTCACAAAATCAAGCCAATATATGCTGATTTAAGTAAAGATTCTGAATTAGTAAAGTGTCTGCATGGAAAAACCCAGAATTGCAATGAGAGTTTTAATAATTTAATATGGAAAAGATTACCAAAAAGTAATTATGTTGGTTTAGCCAGTTTAGAGTTCGGAGTGTATGATGCTGTTGCAAATTATAACATTGGTATGAAGTCTGTTATTTTGATTTATGAAAAACTAAATATGAAACCAGGACATTTTACTTTAGCTGGTTGCAGACTCATAAACAAAAAACGAATAAATCTATCATCATTTAAATCGAGTGAAAGTTTTAAGATTAAACGAAAGTTGTTACGTTGTCAACGATTTTCAAAGAATGATTACCAAAATTCAATGGAAAAGTCCAGGGAATATTATGAATCTGGTAGTTTTTAAAATATTCTTTTAAAAAGTAAGTTTTTAAAAGGTAAATTTATGAAATGAACAATAATTTATGATTTTATTTTTTGTTTTGCGTTTTCTGAGAATTTGCTTTTTAAACACGCCGGTAAAAAAATCTTGAAAAGTATACATGCTATCATGATGAATTTTTCAGGAATTGTTCATTTTGCCAATATTTATGATATGATCGGAGTAGAATTTCTTATATGACTTAAGATTTTGAGTTATTAAGTTTTTTTCTTTGCATTTTGACCTTTTTTTGAAAAACCTAATTTGTCTGTAGCCTTTTATGGAAAAAAAAAATTTATTCAAAAATCTGCTTCGTTCATATCACAAATTTAGATATTTAGAACAGTTCTGCAAAACTTCATTGACACTCCTTTATTACAAGTCTTTATTTTCTTTACGGCGTAAACACAGTTTTTGTGGTATTTTCAGCTGTTTTTTTGGCTACCATAGCAACGAGCTACCATTTTATTTTATTTTTGGTATTTTTAATGTCAGTATAATATTTCCTATGTGACTAAAGAGAAAGTTACTTTATATGTGTAGTTTTGAAATTTGAGGGTAGTTGCCCCTTAACAAAATAAAATTAAAAAAATCTCTTCTTTTTCTTTTTATAAGGGAGTTCTACGAACTTTCCTAACGACCGAAGTAGAACAGTTTTTTTCTTATCATTTTCTCTCGGCAACTCTCGGAAGAGTCTCGAGGAGCCTAAAACCAATATTTTCGATTCTACGAGTACCCTACCAGAAAAATATCGCTTATTTTCACAAATATAGATTTGCTTAAATATGCATTAGGTAACTTCTGATCAGCTTATACAGAGAAGTGCTAAGTAACCGAGAACCGGGAAATTAATGCTGGTAGTTTTAAATTTCATTGTCCCTCCATAATTTCGAATTATTCAGATCAGAAGTAATGTTATTTGTAACAATGAAAATTCTTTAGCTTCGATTTGTCGGATTGCGAGTATAACCTTTTATCTTACCTCGTTTGTAAGTAAAACATCAAAACCTTTGAAAAATGCTGTCATTTGACTAAATAGTGTAAATATATCTTTTTTATTTTTCCTTCGCTAGGGAAAATTTTTTTCATGCTTTATTTAACAAAACTCCAAAATAAAATTGATTAGATATATAACAAGGGAGAATAAAATATATATTACAATAGCTCACCCAGACTTTCTTGCCGTTATAATTAAAAACCCATTATAATAATTGTGTTACAGTCTGCATGCGACTGGTCCTTTCAAGATGCCCTAGTGAAAAATGAAATTCAAATAGAAAGTGACCTCTGCTTTCAAATGGAAAGTCACTGTTGCACACATGCTTTTTCAAACAAAAGGACAAGACTTATATCACCCAAACAAAACTTAATTTACTGCTACAGAGTTGAATTGCATAAAGAACATTTTCAGGTTTTACGTTACTTGAGATTATTAAAGAATCCCTTTTAGTTAGGTAATTTTACTGATCAAACTGTCATAGGTGGATAAATTACGTATGAAAATTTTTGCAATGTCATCCGTCATTCGATTTGAAAATGAAACGTAATTTAAGTTGCTTGTTGAAACATGTTGTTATTAAATTTTACATCTATAGGCAAATAATGGGTTTTTGCTTTGTAAAATGCTGAAAATTCTTGGTCAACTATCTTCAAGCAGATGATAAAAACAGTATACACGAGCCTTTCCCCTTATTTGGTTCGAGTTAGTAAATTTGGTATTAAGTGTTACACGACTTTTTGTAAAAACTAAACAAACTAACAGAACAGATATAATTAAATTTTATTTTATTAATCCGATTACAGTTTATTTTTAAAAGCTATGAAATATCATTGTTATATATGGACTCTATTAATTAAAAAGAATAATACTATATTATTGTTTGCGTTTTACAGAGTACAAACAAATAGAAATAAGAAGCTCAGAGTTGATTTATCATAAATGTAAGGATTTTTAATCTTTGACTTGCGATGTACTTTCGGTTTCTAGATTAGAAAGGGTATTCGAAAGGAAAGAAGTAGAAAGAAATTTTATCACTAAGATTTAATTCAAGCATTTGAAGTAACAAACCTATGTAAGTTTTTAATGAAAGAAAGTATTTAATACAAGATACATGTAAGAATATAGATTTTATGTGTGTTTAAATGTCTAAAACTGCAAATACAAATTTTGGCAATAATTTGGAAAAGATTTTGTGATTAAAAGACATGCGTGAAAAGACATGAAGTTTTTGCGAACGTAACGGTTAACAATTTCAATTAAAAAGATTGTATTTCCAACAAGTAATTCATTCAATTAATTCGTAACCTAGAGTAATTTGCTCGAAAGGTTCGTTATAGCTTACGTAAATCAATTAATTTGCTCGAAATTTCAGTTAAAAATTACGAGAACCATTAATTAATTTATATAATCTTTTCCATTATACTTTCATAAAATTTCGAAACTGACTATTCTTACGATTACTTATATCGAAGATTCTACGAACCGATTTGTTACTAAAGTTTTATTAAACGATATTAAACACATGCATTGAAAGTTTCACTTTCACTGAAGTTGTCATAGAAATATTTAGAGTTTTAAACTATGTAAAAAATTTGTTTGTACATGCAACTTCTAACAGTAATACAACTTGTTATTTTACTGCCTTGTTTTTTTACTGCCTTGAGTAAGTCGTATCATCTCAAATGTTTCCTGGCTGGTGTTTTGACATGCTCCTCGGTCGCCGAAACAAGATTCAAGACTGAAATTTCTTTTGAATAGCAATTGCTCTTTTACTAGTTTCATCATCTATCTCTTCCTCTGAATCAGACACCTCAGTGTTTCCTTTCTCTAACGAGTCATCTACTGGAACATGACCACCCTCATTGAGCTTACCAAAACATCGCCATATGGGGACTTGACATGTTGATGACACCTGGACTGTAGAAATTTAGTTGAAAAAAACTTGTCAAACTTCGATACTGAAGAATATTACTATCTAAATAAATTCAGTAAACTTAACGATACTAACAAAAGTACCTGCAAAAATAAGACTTTAAAAACTCTTTTTTTAAAATGAGAACTTCTCTAGTATGTGGAACATAATTTTTTAACCAAATAAAAATGCATAAAAAACACCATATATAAAAGACCGATATCGTTATTTATGAACTTAAACGCAAACTATTAACGGAAGTTTCGTGACTAACGTAAGATATTTAGAATTATGATTGAATCTTACAATTAATTCTTTTAATTAGAATATGATCGTAAATTACGCATCAAATAATGACGTTTTTAAGAAAAATGCAAATAACTTAACCGATTTTCGGAAGATCAAAATTTTTCTCGTTCGCGATTAAACTGACGCTATATTCTTATTAATTGCAATCGTAAGCCTCTTCTCTAGTTTCAATTAATAAGTTAAGTGATTTATCTACATTAAATAGTTCAACCAGTAATTAGAATCAGAAGTTCCAACAAAATAATTTTTAAAAGAGTGTTTTTTATTTATAAGTAGACTAACTTACATGGAAATTGAACGGAAAAAATTCGAAAACATTTTAGTATAATTTTGTCACTATTAAATCAATTTGTTTTAATAGGAATAATTAAAGGTAGAGAAATCAAGAACCAAAAGGTTTAGTTGAATCTATGAAAAATTATTTATATTTTAAGTTTCTCATTTTTATTGACTGCATGTGATACATTTGAAAGCGAATACAATTTTTCAATTTTTTTTTTAATTGATACAGAAGGATGGAGATTTAAATGGACACTATATTCTTATTATTGCTGTTTGCAGTTTCGATTGCGCGAGGTAAGAATTTTTTTTGCTAAATTTTTAAGCCAACGCTTTAAACCAAAATCCAAAACTTGGAAATTTGTCTTTAAAAAGTTTGTTGTAATAATCATGAGATGAATGAATATAAGTTTGACCCTTCCACAAATTTTTTTTTTTATCATGAAACAATATATCTGTTAAATAAACAAAGAGTATTAAAAACAACAGCAGAGATAGAGAAAATGAAAAAAAAGCTCTCAAGCTTTGAATGAAAATAAAAATGGTGGTACATGGTTGGCTGTGTTGAAATAAATGTATTTCACGTATTTTTAACACGAAATTTTTTTTATATAACTTAACCTGATTTTATTTTGTATTATGTGTCTTCCCATTAAAAAAATGAACTAATTAATATGTTGAATATATGGGTTTTATAAAAAAACCTGAGAAATGAGCTCAATGCATTTTACGGTAAAATTTGATTTTGTATATTTTACATATCATATAAAATAGCAACTAATAGTGCACAATATGATTCTTATAAAAGTTGCAATAATTTGGATTGCACAATTAACAATCTTAATTTAAAAATACCTTTAAATAACATTCGAAATGAATCTAAACTCTAGACGAATAGTAATTTTCTGCACAATGAGGCACTAGAACAATATATTCACTCCAATAACAAAAATAACAATTTATTTAATGCTCTGATAATCAATTCAATAAGCATCGTATTGAAATCCATAACTGCAATATCATTATCAACATTTTTTTTTAAACAAAAGACACTTCGGTTCATTACCTTTCTTGAACATTCAATGAAAGGAAAAAACTCATGCTTCCCTTTATAAGAAATATCGTAAGCAAATATCCCAGAGGATATTTGTACGTCCAATGACGCTCAGCGGACGTCTAAATTGGACCTATGATGTCTATTTAGGACGTCAAATGGGCATCTAGTAAAGATCAGTATGAAACACCCTTCTTCCGTCCTTATTAGACGTCCACAGAAGTCCTTTTAAGACAATATTCGAGCATTAAAGGCACTAAAATCTGGAAATAATTACTTTTTTGAAGCTAAAAATATATTTACAAATTTAAGTATAGATGATATAAATGCTATAACAAAAAAAAAAAAATTATTTATATTCTTCTTTTAGCAATTTAAGGATTGCTCGTTGTTACAAATCACCACCGAGTTTATCGATATTGCCTACGCCGAAAACATCTTTTTCTGAAATAAGCGCTTCTAAAATAAGCAAAGTATAGAACTACTTTTTACTTAAACATTTATATTTAATTAAATACATCCGTAAATTTTATTAAAACTCTTTTGTTCTTCATAGCAATACTCAGTTGAAACTTTTCAACATGATTTGATGTGTAAACAAATTTCCATTTTCTAGTTAACTAAAATCAATTTTCCCTTTATCCCATGTTTTCTAAAACAGCTTTGCAAAGGTTGAGTTATTATGCTGTCTAACAACACTTTTAACTATTCTAGGTGGTGTTGAACCATCATCACCTTTAATCTGAATAATCTAGAGAAAATAAAAACGTTAGTTAGAAACAAGTCCACCGAAAACAAATCTATAGTTGAGGAAAGACAGTAACAGTCTACATCAGTGCAGGGATGCTTTTTAATTAAAATAACATAAACTTTGTTTTGAGCTGTATCTATAGCGGTAACATTTTAACTTTTATTGAGTAAAACCACTTTTCAATTTAGTTTTCTACATTAAAAAAAAAGATAACACTGACAATACCACCTTCCAAAACCTCGCTGCTTTACTGGAATTTAATTGTTTTTCCTCCTTGTCAAACCTCTCTAACATGTCAAGCTGTTCTATAAAAATGTCATCAGCTATGAATCCTTTAGGTTCTACCTTATTATTTTCAAGAAGTTCAAGGCAATCAAGGATTTTCTTTTCAGCTCTCTTAATTTGATCAAACTGACTCTTCAGTTCCATTAAAGAAGCAGTGTTCATAAATTATTTGTCAAATATATACAAGTAAATACAAAAGTACTGACTCTTCTTTGTCATTTCTTTGTAAGAAACTCCACCATCACCTACATTTCGATGTTTCCTTTTTAAGTTACTCGTTTTAAATTGATCTAAAATTGAAAATTTAGTCTCAACATTTTTTTTAACCAAATAAGTGGAGAAATCAAGCAACACACTGGGAGTTAGTGCTGCTTTCAATTTTTCTAGTTCTTAAAAATAATAAAGTTTAATTAAATACTAAGAAAGCAAATAAATTATCTGGAATATTTTTAAATAAATCTTTTTCGTCATCTGCTTTTGAACATTTATCGCTCAGCTTATGAGGAAATCCAGTACTCATAGGTTCATTAAAATGAAAAATAAAGTCTAGCTCTGAACAAGGTGCACGAACTTTTTTTTGACTTTCCAAATAGTTCATACAAAAAAATCATTTATTCATAATAATTTTGTTTATCATGAAAAGTGATTATGTAAATAATATTAATTAAAAAAATGAACCTTGCTATTCTGACTCATCTTCTGTTTGAAATTAAAGCATCTGGTTGCATATTTCCAATGTCTCAGCTTCCAAAATAAAGTCAATAAACTCAAATTCTTTCCACCCTGGCTCTGGAACAGCCCACTTAGAAAATTATGTTTCAAGAGTTTTGTAAGCTTTGGGTGGAAAACAAACAACGCATTTGACTTAATTAACCCTATGAGAAGGTATCAATATCTTCGTTGGTAAACCTTTTTCGTTTATAACGAAATTGCCTGAAAGTAAAAAAACGAACTTATGCAACTAATGAATGTATCAAAAGCATATACACTTTACATTAATTTTTGTAAAACTTTTTTAAAAAAAGGAATACATTTTTAATAAGTACTTGACAATTTTAAAAGAGGGAAGAAACATGGAAACTCTTTTTATAACATGTAGATAATCTACAGATATTTTAATCTACTTGATTAAAAGATCTTGTATATTTTAATCTAGTAGATTGAATCGAGTATAATTCAATCTAGTAGATTAAAATATATCTAGTTAATTATTTAAATATCTAGTTAGTGTATATCACAGGCTAGCACGCTATTAAACTCATTAACGGGAACACAATGGCGGTTTACAGTTTGCGCAAGCGTGTTTAAAGAAAAAAATTCTAAATAGCTTTATTTGGACGTCAATAACGACTGGATTCGAAATCAAGACAAAATTCCACTAACTTGGACCTCCACGGACATCTAATTAGGTCACGGAAGCCTCGACCATATTTTTTCGTCTTAAACGTCCTAGGACACCAAATGCCCGCTAGGATATCTGGCTTATCTAAGAATGAAAGCCATATTTTCGTTTTAAAACAGTTTTCTAAGAGTTACAACTTTTCGAATTATTGTTTGCTAATCAGGTATTGGGACTAACTTTTATGTAGTTGTTTTTGAGTCCCCTTTTAGATATAATACCATTTGGTTAATTAAATTTTTATAACAGCTATCTTTGATTTTGGTATTCCAGCTTCTTCAAATTGTATGTAATGTTAATCAAGAGAACCCAATATTCGTTTTTCTCCACCATTCAAAAAACACTTCTTCCAACCACAAGCAACTATTTTCCAGCATGATTTGAAATACCAAATAATGAACGTCCACAACTTAAATCAGATACAAAAGAAAAATAAATAGTTTGAAGACCTGGAGAATCAACCAATTCCCTAAGATCTCCATGGTATTACGATACTCACTCCTGTCATATTGGTCGGAAGTTTTATCAGACAGATTAAAAACATTTTTTGTAGGAAATGTTCGTGACCTTCAAAAAACCTTGATTAAAAAGATGATATTGCGGGTAACAAAACAATTATCATAATACCTAATCTTAAAATTAATCTTTTTATGTAATGCATCGCTTAACCGAGAATATATTAGGTAAGAACCATTTAAATCATCAATAAAGCGTTTAATAGTACGTAATTGACTCCAACGGTCAGTCAATAATTCACTCATACTAAAAGACCAATATCTGCTCTGGATGAAAAAAATGTGTAATGCGTATAGGAACTTTTTTATTTCTGGAAATAGTGTCACTAATTCTTTTAGCGATTATAAGTTTAACAAATTCACCAATATACTTAAAACCTTGATTAACTTACTGTATCATCGGTTTCTGATAATTCAGCTTTAAATCCTTTCGCCCAATAATACAGCTTTATATCCTTCAACTTTTCAAATATATTTTCTTCAATGCTATTTCGAAATCGAAGACTTCTTTTAAATTAAAAAAAAAATTTTAATTACTGCAAATACTTAACGAAACTGTATTTTTAAACTGACTATTTATCCACTTCAAAGATCATTGAGTTGACTACTTGCAGATTTTATTACTTAAACAAAATTAGAAATAGTCGGCCCAAGTGATCAACTAATTGTCTGTTGTAAAAAAGTGGCTGATCTTCTCAATCAAACGCTTCTTTCTCAACAAATTTTCTCAAAGTATTTCCTCAATCTAGTCTTCATGGTGATAAAGTTTCCCTGAAGTTTTGTCTTAGTAGTGTTGACAAAGATCGACTAAGAGATAAGGCTCGGAGATTCCCTACTCAAAAGAAGTTACTAACTTAGAGAATAACTCAAGATACAAATGCAAAGTTCCAGCTTCTTCAAGTCAGTTTTAAAAGATCTACTCTGGAAGCCATAGAAATATCCAACATATTTTGTCCTTGATAGATAATACTTTAGCTCAAGCTATGTTTGCATGTATCATAAACATGGCAAGCATTCTTTGTGAGGATTGATCACACTTAAATTCACATCCATGGTGTAAATTCACATCCATGTGCATGGTGTAACATCGAGTTATGGTGTAACAAGAGAAATTGCAAACTCTGGAAACTGAACAATATTGGGTTCAATTAAGACTTCTTTTCAAAAAGTTAGGTTATGCGGTAATAATCTTTTGAAAACCAAGGCTTTTGAAAATGTTTTCCACAAACCAATCAAAATACTCTTGTTTTTATTATTCAATTTATGGAGCTTCGTCTTTTGATATGGAGCTTTGTCTTTTGATGTTGTAAAACATTTGTTTAAAACACAACAAGCAGTTAGTTGGCCTGATTCGCACAATATTCAAAAATGTCCATTTCATGGTAGTCAATTGAAATGAAAAGATTCCGAAAGACTTTTCAGCAATATTGACACACTTCAGCAACTTGCTGAAAACGGTTCTGCTTTTTAAGTCTTCAGAATTATCGACACTCTGAGAATGTTTAACTCAGTCGTCAAAACTTTTTTCGACATTGAGCTGGATGATAATTTTGTCGAAAAGTTTACCTATTCAAAAGATTATATTTGGCAAACAAGCGAAAATTTTCTAAAAAAAATTTTATTATAAGAAATCTCCACTAGGTGTTTAAAATTTCTGTGGAAACTTTTCTTGAAGACTTCACCCACCACTAACAAAGATATAAATGATCTTCAAGGTATCTAGAATATGGGCAAGGACTTTAGAGCTGTTTTATTGACTGCAACATAAACGTTGTTAAAAAACAATATTGTGAGTCTGCCATTCTTAAAAGTCACTTCTCAGAAACTAATGATATATATATATATATATATATATATATATATATATATATATATATATATATATATATATATATATATATATATATATATATATATATATATATGTTTTTTTATGCATTATATATGACGTATATTAAACCATAAGTTATGTTGTGGAAAGAAAAAAAGAAATTTGAATATATTTTTCATACCTACAAAATGAAATTGGTTTGATGGAAAAGAAACTTTAATGGTGATTTTAGCCTATCAAAGATATATTCAAAAATAGAAATTTAAAATGAATATTAAATTTTTTACTTTTTTTAATTTTCTCAAAATTGTATTCCAAGTTAATATTATTTATTGGTTTTTTTATGCATTATAATTTATGCATAACTGATTTTAGAACTTAATTAATCATAATAACATCTTAGAATCTGTTGAAGATAATTTTGATTTTTTGATGTTTTGTGTTTACAATTAACTTTAATTTTAAAACTTTTACATATACAGGCACACACACTTACATATGCATATAACATTGATATTAGCCATTTCGTTTTATACAGTTAAAACACTAAGTCTTTCACAATGGTCTCCTTACAGTGATTGTTCAGCAACATCTAACATAGGCAATCCTATTAGAACACGAGCACGAACTTGCACTCCAGAAAGCTTATGTGTAAATGTCGATCTGGTCAGTGTCACTCCTTGCAATCGGGAGTTTCCATGTCCAGGTATGTTTAAATTTTTCACTTTTATCCTAAATCTTGGTTGCTTTTACAGCACGTATATATCTATAAACAATTGATTAGTTAATATATATATAAATAGCAGTGTATTAATAAGTCTGCTTTATAAATAGATTACAGAATTGCTGAATGGGGTAGTTGGAGTGCTTGTTCAACAACATGCAGAGTTTTACTTGCAAATCCTGTGCGTTATCGAACACGCAGTTACTGCAGAAGCAATGAATCATCTCTTTATCAATGCAACAGCGAAACCATGATAAATTATGAACAATGCAATGTACATTCCTGCCAACAAGGTATTCACTGTTAGTTTAGTAAGAAAGCTAATCAGAAAAATTACATTTTGACAGCTCGAATTAAATGTTGCTTACAAATTGTTCAGAAACCAATTGCCTATTTTAAAAATTTTTAATGTATATTAGCTTATTAAACTTAAGATCGTCATTGATACTTTAAAATAATGGCCTAGTTAAATACTTAAAATTAGCGTAGTGCAACCATTCATGTGGGCTGACCACTTGGTAGGGTCAGCCGACATCAAGGGTTGCACTACACTAATAAAATTATGTTTACCTGTTTTCATTTATAACTCACTTTGTGTTATAAATGATGGAGGCTTAATAAGTTAATTAAATCCAATTAAACATGCAATTCTGTTGAGGAAAGTGCTGGAACAATGATTGACGTTACGAATTAATAGTTATAATAGCTTTTACCAGTAAAAACCAAATAATTGTATAAATATATATTAGCGGTTTGTTTTTGACGGTTTTTGACGGATTTTTTAGGAAAACTATCTGGTGTAATAGAACGAAAAAATTTCTTAAGGCGGGGTTTCCACTTGAAGAGAAAATTGTTATATTTATAACGATATGTTTGTTGAGAGAATACAACAAAGCTAACCAGACTAGAGAACTATGTATAAAGTTATTTGATATGTTTGAAACGTAAACTGGGATTTAGGATGCTGCTGTTTGGATACATCAAACGAAAATGATTTCTAAAATTCAGAATCTAAAGCTTAAACTGCTATTTTCAATTCTTTTACCATCAAGATTTAGAACCGTGATGAACCCAAGAATAATATAATGTCACTTTACGTCATGTTTTTAACCTATATTATCATTATATAGAAATGGAGAGATGGAGAAGGCTCTCGTTGCCGTAGGCTTTGCAAAATAGCAGAATGGACTTTTAGGGTTTGTTTTATGCTTTCAATTTGTGTCAAAATTGCAGTTAATATTGTGTTAATCTGATTAGTACTTGCAGCTATAAAATAAAAAATAAATGTTATTTTTGAAAAATAAATTTTTACATAATTTTGATAATTATAAAACTTATTGAAAACTTATCAATAACAAAACAAGTTCAATAACTTATTAAATTTTTTTTCTTGTACTAAAATGAAAAGGAAGATATAAAAGATAAACTTTTTCCTGACAAATTTTTTTCATTATTATACAAGTCATGGAAAAAAAATTTTTTTAGCTACATTAAAAAATTGGCTTAACAATAAATATAGAAAAAAAAAACAAAAAAGCTTACTGTTAGCAGAGGAACTGGATGTCGGCATATATATATTTTTTAACAACAGTTGCTAAATTAAGCGCAACTAGCATAATCAAAAGATAAATTAAAAAACAAATAAAAAAAAATGGTAAAACTTATTAACTCACTATTATGACGAGAAATTTCAATATCACACTCATTCCAATCAGATTGCTTGAAAATATCAGAATGTTTTACTGATAAAAATGAAGGAGGAGCTGGCTTTGGTATAATATGAATTGGAGATGAACATTCTGGTTTGGGTAAAAAAGTAGACTTTTCTACATGTTTAAATTTCTTGTGCACTGGAATAACTTTCTTTTTCTTACTAAAAACAAAGAAAGAAAGATATATATGTATATATATATATATATATATATATATATATATATATATATATATATATATATATATATATATATATATATATATATATATATATATATATATATATATATATATATATATATATATATATATAGAAT